>PVJD01007190.1:67363-87741 GCA_004026545.1 Mormoops blainvillei | reverse complement strand
CAAGAGGGTCAGCTGCCACAGCCGGGCGTGCATTTCCTGGGAGGGAAGAGCTTTTATAGGTCTGCAGCAGTTTTTTAAGTTCCGAAACTGTCCGTGGAAGAAAAATGAATGGTACCCAGCTGCATGATTTCGGGCTGCATTTTTATTATAGGCATCTAGTATAAATCACCCGAACAAAGCCTGTATCAGCTGCCTGAATGTCAGAGACAAAAACAGTGTCACGGAGTACTGTTAGGCAATTTTTTAAAACTACTATATATTTATATCAACAAAAGACCCCTAAGCTTTCATTCCCCTGGGCATCTTTGGTAACATGTTTATATTTTATTTTCTATGCATTCCCACCTCTCTTTCTAGCATTACAGACTTTTGAGAGCAGTCGTGTACCACAGTATTTTAAAGAGCTAAGGGTTCAAGGTCTAGCACTATCTCCTCTAACAATGGCTCATTGTTGTATCTCTCATCCAAGCGCATATTTTGAGGGGAAAACAAACCTGCATGAGGGGGCATGGAACTGTGAGAAAAGCCCTTTCCAAACACAACACTGAAGGTTTCTGGTTCCAAAATGAATCTCTAGGGAGAGGAAATGCTGCCTTGAGATGTTCCTTTACCAGGAGGGAGCATGGGGCCAGGTCAGGGAGATGCTCTGCAGGCCCAGGGGAGTCACCCAGAAAGGGGTCAGACGGGGTCCTTCACGTTCTCCATGGGTTCTGCCACCACGACCGGGTGGCTGCTCTCAATTCTACACTAATGCTTTTTGTTGTTCCTTGACAGGAATAAGATGGCATCATCATTTCCACATAAAGGTGAAGCAAATGATTCATTAAGGATGAAATTTTGGGGGAAAATGATAACCTTTAAGGGCCGTGGGTGAGAGTGTGCAACCCTTTACAACTTGAGGGAATTTGGAAAGAGCTCCATCACAAGAGGATAAGATGAGCTGAGGTGTGTACAGATCTCGGCCTCAACTGGTGTGCAGAACTGCAATACACACAAAACAATGTGGGATAACTGCAATCAGAAGGGAGAGATCTCTTGGTGGAAGAGGAAAGGAAGTCAGAGACGTGCAAAGATGACATGCCTGGCACATTCTGAGTCTAAGTCACCCCTATTCACAGCCTTGGCCACAGTCCCCAGCCACATGGTCACATTGTATGTTCCCTTCTATAAGGTTTCCACCTTAGTAAAGCCTGAGCCCAGACTTCAGGTTGAAACAAAACAAAAAAGTCTGCTCTAAGAATTGACTCATAAGTTTGCTCTAAGGAAGGCTTGGGGTTCAAATATACTAACTCTGTGGTCCAGGAACCCCACAGCTAAGACATGAATATGAAAAATGGTCCTGGCTTTGACCTGGGGCATCTGGCAAAAGCCAACGTAAAACCTCTTTGGTGAGATTTGCATTCAGCTGGCCATGAGATTCTTACAAATAAATCCCTGTCAAACATGACTTCATAATCCAAAATTACAAAATACACAAGATCACATACCATTAGGCAGAATCAGCAGACAAAAAGACAAGCAGAACAGATAGCCCAAGAACTTCAGGTAACGGAATTACTAAACAGAGACTGTAAAATAAGTACATATAAAATTATTAAAGAAATAAATAACTAAATACATGAAAAAGGAACAAGATATTTTCAAACAGACTGGAGGGATATAAAAGAGCGAGCCAGGGTTTCTATAAACAAAAGGTATTCTCAGTGAAATAAAAAACTCCGTGGGTAGTTAAGGAGCACAGTAGTCTTAATGAAGAGAGGATTAGTGACCTGGAAGAAAGTGTAGAGAAAATTTCTCAGGATGAAGCACAGAGAAAAAAAATCCCTAAAGAATTTTCCCTTATGACTACTATTTGCATGGTGATAGGTAGGGCTAAGAGCTACCCGGAGGCAGGGCTGCTCTCTCAGCGGTGGCAATGGAGAAATCCAGTGCTTGGCACACTGACTTGATGACTAATTAGGGTAGGTCTCCTTTTGCCTGTTTCTTTTGCTGAATCAGCACTTCCTCCTCACCCCAGGTGTAGAACTCTCACCTAGTGGATACTGTAATAAGTAGTACATACAATCAGTGTCAATACTGAATAGTCAGTGCCTCTATGTGTGTACAAGCATGTGGATGTATATCTATAAAGAGACAGGGGGTGGGAAAAGCAGGAGTACAGCTGCGAAACAGAGTTCATTCTTGTATTATTACTTATTGTATTATTCATTTGTATTACAGCTGTAAACCTACTTTTGCCTACCTCTGTATTACATACATATTTAATAGTGTTAATGTTTTGAGATATTTACATGCTTTCAAAATAATAGCACTTACGTACATCTGATTTTCCGCAACTCTGACTACGGTGGAACACAGATTAGAAGTTGAGCAAAGAGCTACGAGTGAAAAACCCAAATTCTATTCTGACTGGGACATTAAGTAATTGTGTGACTATGGGTAAAGTACAAGAGCTATTCTCTCATATGTAATTTATTTTTTAAAAGATTTTATTTATTTATTTTTAGACAGGGGAAGGGAGGGAGAAAGAAAAGGAGAGAAACATCAATGTGTGGTTGCCTCTCATGCGCCCCCTACTGGGGACCTTGCCCGCAACCCAGGAATGTGTCCAGACTGGGAATCGAATCCGTGACCCTTTGGTTCACAGGCCAGCACTCAATCCACTGAGCCACGTAGTTTAGAAGTCACACCTTTAAAGGATGAAATTTTAAAGGACTAAACTAAATGATTTCCAGGATCTCTTCCTACTATACTCAGATATGGTTTCTAACTTCAAGAAGCTAATTATCTTTCACACTATGCATGTACTTTATTTTGTAGGACAGTTGTCTATTCAGATCCTTGTTCTTATTTACATTAACAAATGTGAAAATCTGGCTTTGAGCTATAGTAGATCAGAAATAATAACTGAGCAGTGAAAAATGAGTGAGAACAGATTCCTATAGTCAAATATACTGACAGTAGTTTTATAGGTGAGGGGTAGAGGATGAAACCTAAAAAGAATGGCCATCATTAGCCATTTACTGTAGGATCAGATAGCTTTCCACACATCAATCACCTTGAAGGAACCACTATATTACAACACTAAGTAATAACTGATGTTGCTGACAACCTTGAGTAATCAAGAAAAGGTTAGCTTATGTTCAATACACCATATTTAAAAGCAGGCAAGTATAAAATGCCTTTCAGAAAGATTCCTGTAAAGAAGTTAAAAAAATATATAAAAAATGTTTTAGACACCTGGAAAATTCTTTCAGATGGACTCCCCATGCATGCATGTACATGGAAGTGTGTGCAATTATACAAATATTTATTAAGGGTGTTATATGCCACTCTTATGGAAGATACTGTCAAGTGGCCCAAAAAAGATCCATGAATTGCTTTTTGGAAGCTTAAAATCAAACACAGAATTGCTGTAAACAACATACATGAAAGGATGGTCCATCAACGGCATGAAACAACCATATACTGATACAAAGGAGAAGCATTATAATTAATACAATTAGATTTCATGTGGGGAATATTGCATGTGACTGGCCGGTGGGGAGAGTAAAGATGGTTGTGAAGAGGAAGGCTTTCAAAAGTTCACTGAAAGCTGGAAAAAGATGCGCGGCAAGGAAGGAGTCAAATGCTTTCCCCATGAGGGGAGATGAGGTCATGCTACCCACTGAATGTGAAAGTCCATCATTGTCATGAGTCATCTGAGTTCATGGGGACATCTAGTTAATGAAATCATAAGGCAAGAGAGAGTGAAGACATCGGAGAGTTTAAGAGCTGAGAGGGAACCTTCCCACACCTGTGTGTATGAGCTCACAGACACAGCTCTTTCAAAGAGGCAAGGGTCACAGGGCAAAACCCCTCACCCCTGGGACACCACGCTCTACATATGAGTAAAGAAGAATGATATGAAAGTGCCTCAGAGAGTAACTGGCAAGACTAAAGTCTGAGAACACAGTGCAATTATAAATTCTACAGATTACATTAAAGCAAATCACTGAAATGGAAAAAAAATTAATAGAAAACTGTCACATTTTGTCTTCTTAGTCAAATAACGAAACATCATCAAAGTGTGAATAGACAGAGAAGTAAATATAGATCTGATTATAAATGTATGCATTTAAACACTTTTCCCTATTGTTGTTTTCCTGAATTTCTACTTTGCTTAGCAGCACTGAGTTAATGACTTTTAGAACAATGTTTAGAATTAAGGGTCAGGAAAGCATTTCAGCCTGATGTTCTCTACAACCAGTCAAGTATTTCTAAATCTATTAGGTCCTTCAAAACAAAAGTTATTACCAATATCTGCTCTGTTCAGAGAGCTAGAATATTGCAGATTTACCTAGCTTTAAATAAATCTGTCAAAAGAAATTTAAAAAATAAATTGATCGCAAAGTGCTTTACAAGAGCATTCACATTATCATCCCTTCAAGGGACAAGACCCCTTATGGTGCAATCTGCAGGCGTGTTCCAGAGCCAACCTCCAGCAGAAAGTGTGGTGTCTGCACTGTTAGTTCCCACTGGGCAGGCATCACGTCAGATTTATCCACATCATATTTTCCCTCTCTTTATTCTCCTTCTTCTTGCTAACAGTGTTATATACTCTTGTGAATAAAAGAAAGTTTCATAAAAGGAGGTAAACAACGGTTCAGTTTTCATTCTACAGCTGCCAGGACCAATTCCAGGCCCCTTCGATATGGAAAGCCTCTCATGCTTTTTATGACAGGCCCAGCCGGAGAAAAGAGGCACGTATTCTTGCACAGATGTGTGGAAAGCAGCTTTCAGAGCCCTCTCCCCAGTTCTGAGAATAAGCAGTACCTATGCTTTAGCAGAGGGTTCTGTGTTCCGTGCCGTTAAGAGCCCCCAGATAAACAAAACAAGGGCTGAGTCACTGCTTCCTAATTAATCTACTTGTGGCACAGCCTGAAATTATCAAAAGTTACCTACTGGCCACAGCTGAGCCACCTATCAGTGGGCATCGACAGAGGCAAAAATGTTCTCTTCGCTTTCTCCTGCACAGGGATTGGCACCAAGAGGGGGCAAGCATTTCAAATAATGAAGAATGAATGTGTGTGAGCAAACAGATCTGCACATGAATAAACATCGAAAACCTGGATGCTTTGCTAAAATCGCACCATTACTGGAAACACTGACAAATGATGAAACAAATAAACTTGTAAATCCCATGACATTTTATCAAATATATTTTCTTCTTAGTTCGCGTCCGTGTACCAAGTATTGAAAGTAGAGAAATTAAAATGACATTCATAAATAGGGAATAACTAACTCTAAGCAAATAGCCTATGATCCTGTCTATAGTTCTGTAGACAACTAATTAATAAATTAAAGAAGGCTGTGTATCAGAGTAAGAGTTTCTGGGTTGTTTTTTTTTAACCAGGGCAAAATAATGAGTGAGGTTGAATCCCTGCCATAAACACACAGAATGCTGTCCTTAGTTTAGCTGTAACCCTGCCTACAAGCAGGGAAATGCACTACATGACCTTTCAGTCTGAAGATGTTTGATGGGGTTCCATATAATTCTAAAACTAAAGGTAAAATAAGAAGATAAAATGCTTGTGGTCCTAAGAAACAGAAGAAGTGTCAAAAATTAGAATGGGGGTGGGTGGGTGGGATGAGGGATAAAAATATGTATCATACCTATAAAAGCAGACATTTACATATGCATATACACTTACAAATAAACACACATAGCCAAGCTCACAGCAGCTGTGTGGTTTAAGACATCTATCATCCAGCAGGACCTGCAAGACACTGGACCTACAGAGGGCTTATGAGTGTGAACTTGGAAGCCCAACCACAAACATACCTCGGAGATACTGTGGGTTTGGTTCCACGCCACCACAACAAAGAGAGTGATAAACTTTATGCTGGTGGAGGATCTTGCCTTCAATTTGTAAAAAACAAAAACAAAACAAAACAAACAAAACCCCCCATCCATACAGCTTAAAAAATGAAATAGCAAAATGAAGTATGCCTGTACTGGATTTGATCTGGCTTTCCCACTTCCTAACTGGGATAATGACAGGAACTGAGCTTCACAGAATTGTTATGAGGTTAAAATAAGTTTACATATATAAAAAGCACCTGTATAGTGCCTTGCAAATAACAAGCACTCAGTGAATATTAGTTGATTTTACTGCTATCATTATTGTTAACTAGGCTGAAGAGACACCAGATGTTGGCAATTTAAAGCACCTTGGGAAAAGAAGTCAAGGCTGTGAGCCCACTGAGGCGTGTGGGAGCCACAAACTCCTCCTACAATCACAAAATCTGCCACCAACCGGAGGAGCTGAAATGGAAAAGGCCACCCGCCTCAAGACACGGATGAAAAGGGGGTCTTGAGAAATCAGACTCCCTGGCCCTGGACCTGGCTTGGGTGTGGGGTTGAATATTGACACTATTCAAGCTGTGTGACAGTTGGGGATGAAGAAATTAACACGGAACCTGTTAATTCAATAAAGCCCAGTGGGTCCTGGCAGAGGCCACCATCAATTCATCTCACAGAGTCACCTCCACAGTCCAGGGTAGAATCTTCAAGTGGCAAAACCACACAGAGTACTGAGCAGAAGAAATAAAAACAAATCCACACCTGGACATATCCTGGGTAAAACGATCAGAGAGAATAAACAGATTACCTACAAAGCATGCAGACTTCTCCTCAGCAGTAATAGATGCCTGAGGACAATGGAATCATGTCTTCAAAGTGCTGAGGGGAAATAACTGTCAACTTAGAATTCTACACTATCACTCAAGAGCTAGGGAGAAGCAGAAACATTGCAGGCGCAGAAAAACGCAACATCACCCACAGACCCAGAAGCAAGAGATACTAAGACAGGCAGGAAAGAGCACCAAAAAAGGGAGTGAGGGGTAAGAAATGTTTATTAGGAAGGGAAGAAATCAGACGGGAGTTTCCTCGGACTTCCGCAACTGCACAACCCAACCTAAAAAGTTGCCTATACCAGCAGGCGAAGGGGCGCATCTTCACTGAAGTCACAGAGGGAGAGCTGTCTGTCTCCCTGTTCTCTGGGGACACCCCTGATTTCTCAGGAACTGATTCTATTAATAATTTCCTCTCCCCTATATGTTACTCCTTTAAAGCTAACATTTAATAATGAACAAAATATTAGACATGTATCTTGAAATAATTTCTAATGAAAAGCAGCCATTCAAACCACCCACCCTTGGCAGTCCTGTTTCCTGGCAGAACCACCGTCAGAGCTTTGAGCTGTCTTGTCTGTATCTATCTTCCTATTTTTAAATAACATGCTGTGCCAGGGATCTTTGGAAAATCCATTGCCTTCCTGCCAAGGCTCGTGGTCATTTGCATTGTGACAAACCTTCCTTAATCTGGGAAAAAGACAGACTTGATACACTGTCCCAATGACACAGTGTTCTTGTTTTTAGAACATAGAGTCACAAGACTTGGCCCATTCCATTCCCAAGAGATCATTTATATAAGTTACAAGGTGAGATATTTTGCAGTACTTTTATATCTTACTCTGTCTCATAAGAATTTACCCATGCTTGCTACTTTACTGTATTTACATTTAAGAACAAAATACACCACCCCTAAGTGCATCTCCACGGTAAGCTGAGTTACACTGAAGTGCAAACAGCCAGGCTGGTAGTCAGGTCTGTTACTTCACTCCCGGGAAAAAGGGAAACCCAGCACGTGCATGAGCTGGGTGTGAATGATCTAGAATGGGGATGAGCACACTCCTCCAAGGAGCAGTGTAGGGTGGGTGTTACAGGGATTGGCTAGGTGAGTCTGTCCAAATTTTTTTTTTTAAGTAAAAAGAAATATTTACTAGCCAAAAACCAAAAACCAAAAACAACTGAGCAACTTAGGACCTAAAAGGAAGAAAGAGGCCTTCCCTCACCTGTGGCCAAAAATGTTACATTACTTTTTTCTTAGTTTATCAATTTAGAACATAAGTTCCAGTTAAGGTAGATAAGAATTTAGTTCTTTTATTTCCCAATATCCCAGTTCTGTCATAGTTTTTGTTAAATCAGCAGTTGGTGCTTCTTCTATTATTATTATGTAAATATGTTTCTCTGCTGAGCTGGTGAGTATACATTGCCTACATTTCATTTCCTTCCTTGAATGTTTAGTTTTACCTGGAGTTAATGGGTCTCTTTCACTTGCTTCACTTTTTTATTACCTATTGCTTATTATTCTCAAAAACTCCAGTTTATATCTCTTTTATACACAGACATTATACATCCGCAGTTCCTACCCCACCTCCCTTTTTTCTTGAAAAAACCTCCCTGTTCTGGAATCTTCCGTCCTCCCCTCCCATCAGGCCCTCTGGGCCTGCTGCAGAACTAATAGTCTGGAACCTCTCCATTGCTCCAGTAGGTTCCTATGATAATGGGAATTTTTCTGAGAACATGCCTGTCTGAAAATACCATTATTTTACTGTCAACACTTGATTTATAGTGCTGGGTACAGAATTCTAGATTTGAATAATTTTTTTCCTAAGATTCCTTAAGGCGCCATTCCATTTTCTTCCAGCATTAAGTGTTGCTCTTGAGTCCGACGTCTGATTCCTCATCCTTTATACGTGACCCTTCACCACTTCTCTGTAAGCTCGAGCATCTTATCTTTATCCCTGGCATTCCTACACTTCACAATGATGTGCCCGCCTGGGAGGCTATTTTTACTCCTTGCTCTGGGCTGTTGGCAGGCCCTCTCTGTGTGATGTGTGTCCTTCAGTTCTGGGAAATTAATCTGTACTACTGTTTGATAGTCTCCTCGTCTATTTTCTCTCTTCTGGAGCTCCCATTAATTAAATATTGGACATTCTGGATTATTCTCATTTTCTTTGTTCCTCTATTGTCCAATTCTTTCTATGTGTGTTATACTTTCTGGAAGACTTTCTTGATTCATCTTCTAACTCTGGGTTTGAGGGAGCAATCATAATTTCATCTTCTAAGAGATCATTTTTACTGACTGTTCTTTTTTTAAAAACTTTTATTTATTTATTTTTAGAGAGGGGGAAATGAGGGAGAAAGAGAGGGTGAAAAACAGCAATGTGTGATTGCCTCTCGTATGCCCCGAACTGGTGACCTGGCCCACAATTCAGGCATGTGGGAATCGAACTTGTGACTCTTTGCTTCGCAGGCGAGAGTTCAATCCACTAAGCCACACCAGCCAGGGCCTGACCATTTTTAGAGTGGCATCATGTTCTTATTTCAAAGATGCAGTTACCTTCTCTTATTTCTTGAAGATATTTATAAAAGCTTTTACTTTTTAAAGTATTCTTTTACCTTGTGCATTTTCTGTTGCCTCTTATTTTAGTTTTCCTTTTATTTTTGGTTTTGTCCATTATGTTGGAGAATTTCCTCATATATCTGGTGATTTCTGGCTGTTGATTTATATTTTACAGTAAGGTACTAAAATGTTGATTAAAAGTTCTATGTAAACATCCAGGGCTTGGTGTCCGGTGGTCTTCACTCCAGGACAGTGGGGTGAGCAAGTAACTTTGCTACTGAGAGACCTCAGCCCCCAACCCCTAATTCTTCCCTCTAGAGACATGGAATTTTCAAACAACTTCCTGCAGATTCCTGCTTGGGGGAGGAGGGGAAGAGGAGAGATGACTGTATCAGGTCACTTGAGCTCCTCATATCCGGCAGGGTAAACGCCTGGGTGGGCCCCGGAGTTGAGTGCAGAAACTCTGACGCCAGTGCCTTCTGCTCTGCCTGGGGTCTTCAGGAGGAGTGTTCAACAGCTGAACTTCTCCCCAAACTGCAGACGTCTGTGGGAGTGGTGCAGCTGCAGAGGGTCAGGGAGAGGACCTTAGGTCTAACTGCTCTGTATCCAATCTGAATTTATCCCTTTGTTTTCACCTCCCTCTGGTTTTCCACAATACCTGAAGCTCCCATCCTGGTCCTTTCTGAGGTTGCATAGGGCATAGCACCTCGTTTCTCACTAGTGTTTCTTTCTGTGGGCTTTCTGACCCTTTCCTTCAGTCACGGTGAACCCTGCTCTGCTAACTCAGGTCCTCCTTGACCTACCATCTCTCATGCACTCTGGTCTTCTCTCTTATTCTCTTGGAGGTTTATAACTTTTACATTCTTTTACCATTTGCTTGTAGGACTTCTTTGGGGTGAGGAGGCAGAATAAATGTATATGTTTAATTTGCCATATTAATCAAATGCCTCTTTAACTGCCCTTTCTTCATTGGCTCTTAATCCTCAGCATTTTAAGAAAATTATTTTACTGCAGTAAGGGCATGTAACATAAGACCTACCCTCTTAACACGTATTTTTAAAAGTTCAATACATTACTGTTGACTATAACTCATCAGCATTTAATATTCTCAAGCCTCTTCATTATGAAGGCAATGAGGACCAATAAAAAAAAAATTCCCTTGATTCCATGTCTCCTTTCACCTACTGCATTCTCTCTTCCTCCATAACCAAATTTCTTCTTTTTAATTTTTAATCCTCACCCAGGGACATGTTTCCATTGATTTTAGAGAGAAAGGGGAAGGGGGAGAGAGAGAAACATTGATCAGCTGCCTCCCGTACATGCCCCAACTGGCAACTGAACCTGCAACCTAGCATGTGTCTTGTCCAGGAATCGACAGCAACCTTTCGGTGCATGGAATGACACACCTCCCCAAATAGTCTTTGAACCCAAAGGCAAATATCATTGCTCATCTTTATTTTCCAGTTTATAGCTGGTATTTTGCAGACACTCTAAAACATGTGTGAAATGAGTGAATAAATATATGAATGAACACATGATATTTAGACTTAAAAGCAGAATTATAGAGATGGGTATTTAGAAAACATTTAGTCCCTCCTGCTCCATCCAAAATTTCATAAACAAATATTTCCTAAGAGCTATATCAAGATATTAAAATGAGGAAATCATTATCTATGTTCAATAAAACATAAATATTTTCAAATAGGAGAGATTTATTAACGTAAAGAGGATTAAATAAAAACCTTACCGGCAAAGTTCCAGGGAGAGATGCATCGAAAAAAGATACCAAAGAATTTGGAGGTGCTGCAAAGTGGACTTGAGATCCAGAGAAGAGTTTAGAGTTGGAAGAAATCTGGGCATGAATTTCCAAACCTACCACAGCAGCCCATTCTTGTTCGCTAAAGAGAAAGATAATGGTTAAGAAATAGTTAGATCTGCCACCATAAGTAAATTTCTATGAGCCTAAACCACAAATGTTAATTCCCTATTTGTGTTTTAACTTACTAAAATTTTATTTCCTTACATTAAAAGATGTGTCATCTTGTCTTAGTGATTAAATCAAAAGCAATTCATAACGAACACCTACAAGACCAGCAAAATAAAATTAATTTACAGTGTGGCATAGAGTTCACTGTACAAACAGTAAGGTGATAGAAAAAGGAAAAATTTGACACCTTAAAACAATTTAGAAATGGGTATCGGGTAGCAGCAACTGCTTGGCTGAGTTCAGTGAAAAGCAGTGTTTTCTAAATTAACTGTTACCAATCACTCAGCAAATGAAGGAAGCTGAACTTGCAAACATTTTTAGAATTAACAAACATCAGAATTCTACTACTAGAGAAATAATGGTAAATAGTTGTACATCTCATTATTAAAAAAAAATTCTCAGTTATGTTTTGAATTCATTTTGTAACAATGGCTTCCAAGTAAAATGATCAGTGACATGAATGTAATCAATCATACTCTCCTGGAAATTTTGGGCAAAGGAAAACATTAAATCACCAGATATGGCGGTTTTTGGGTACTCAGATCACTTTCTGTTCCCAAGCTCTAGTTTCAGTTTCCTCCGCTAATTTGTTTACGCTTGTTTGCTATCGAGAAGCTGTTAAACGCTATGATCTCTTTTCTGGCCACTCCTGTTTTGGGTATCTATGGACATTGCACACACAGGTCCCTCTGAAGCCCATGTACCCTGGACAATGTGCATATAGCCTGTTTACACATATTCCCTCCAAATTTTGTCTGTTCCTACCCTGCTCTTCTCCCAAGCAATTTTCTGTATTATCTAGATTTTTCTTTACATGTATTGGATTTTGATTCAATCATTTCAACATATAAAGTTCTATATCTATAGTATAGTGAGATTAATTCCTTTTTTTTTTTACAGTCTGTAATTAAAGGAATTAAACAAAGACTTTGTTAAAAATCCTGCAGGTCACTAAAACATTCAAAGTATTTTTGCAGTTTCATTACAGGAGAGAAAAAATACTTTCCATTCACAGGGGAACTCTCTAACTTATGAAAAGTATAGAAACTGAGTGCTTCGGGACACTCCCTCTGTTCCTCCAACTGAAACGCGAAAGTAACACCAGCCAAACTATCTCGAAGGATTCACAGAATATTAGACATGTGCCTTACATTTACATGTTTAAAATGAAACTGCCTTACATAGTCAAGTCGAAGCAGCTGTTCAGAGGATAGCTAGCAAAACGAGCAAAGCTCTCAACACAACCAGAGGAACAATTTTTTGTATCGGCTGTATACTCTTAGGTCTAGACATGTATGTTCAACACAAAACGCCTCCACAGGTAGGTGGTGCTTTCTGGCTAATGACATTAAGCCACCACTATCCAGAGCTTGTAGGAAAAGGCTCCCTTTCTACCGTGAGAACACTGCTGGCCTACAGCAGCGGTAAATGTCAGCTAAATAAGATCCCGCTTCTAGTGTCACAGAGCCCATTGCTGGTGCTATTAGTAAGGTGTCTGAATCCACTGTTCTGTGTAGCTTTGGAGTCAAGAAAACACCTGCGATTTTACACTTGGCGAATTTCCCGAATATATCTATTTGAGGAGAGTGGTTTACGTGTGGAGGCGGGGCTAACGGAGGGCAAGTTTTGTGCTTTCAGGGCTGCATGTTACAGCCCAACACCTTCCCGCTCAAAAATAAAAAAATAAAAAAATAAGTCTACACTGAAGGCTGGGCCGAGTGGCCATCATCTCCCCAGCCCCGCAGTTCCACCTCGCACTGAAGTGGGCAGTATGGGATGAAACAGTATACCCTTTCCTCGGCTTCTGGGCCGTGATGAGGTGTTGCGGAGCCACTGAGCTCTGACCCCTTTTGCCGCTGCACCTGGACCCTGTCGGAGGCCCTCTTCCGGGGCGAGAACCGCGGTCAACGCAGGCTAAAGCCCAACGCCTTCCAGGACAGCACCAGCGCAGCACGGGCGCCGCCATTGCCCCTCCGCCGTCCTGGTCAGGTGACGCAGCCTCTCTCTGCCGCGAGGGTCTCTGGGAAGTGTAGTTCTGGAAAAGTGTAGACCTCTATAGGCTCCGACCGGAAGACTTCTGCTCCCGGTGAGCATTGCGGATCACAGGCAGCTGGTTCCCTGGCGGGGAGAGGAGGGAAGGAGACCTAGAGGAGAGCGTAGGAGGGTTTCCGGGTCGGAAGGGGTAACTCCTCTTAAGGGGGAGGTGGAGAGGTTTGTGGCTCTCGGCATGTGTGTCAGTTTGAGCGAGGGGGATCCAAAGCTGAGAAACCTGGCCGGACTGTTAGACCCTATATTAACCCTTCGAGATGAGGTCAGTGACCTTGACATATTTCGAAGACTTCCTGAACCCCCATACCCTCTCAGTTATTTTCCCTGTCCCACATCACACACTGATTAGTTCATTAATACAACAAATACTTATTTGCATGGCTGTTGTATGCCAGGAACAGTTTTCAGGCACTGGGGATGCAGCAGTGAGCTTATATACTTGGAAGAGGAGACATACAGAAAAGTTAACAAAAATAAAAAAAATTTTCATGCAGGTGTTAAGTGCTATATTTAAGCAAAGATGCTTGGAGACAGACCAAGACTGAGCCTTCTAGTGCGTTTTAACTTACAGGCATAACTCATTTTATTGCACTTTGCTCCATTGCCCTTCGCAAGTGTTGCGTTTTTTTATAACGGAAGTCAAAGCCTTTCAAGAACAAAAAGATGAGGGACCACTGGGATACTCCACTTTATTGTGGTGGTGGGGAGCCGAACCTGCAATGACCCTGAGGTAGGCCTATATTCTCCTTTTTGGCTTTGGCCAGTAGTTGAAATAGTCTTCTTATATGCTAGGAAGCATTGATAGCAAATACCATCATCCCAGCCAACTTCCTTTATTTTCCTGCTTGGGAAATCATACCCGTTGTTGAGACTACCACTAATTTCTTGCATTTGCTCATACAATTTAGCATAGACATTCAGCCATTCTCTAGTATGTCATCTTTTAAAAAATCTCCACATAGCGCTTATGAACATCTGAAGTTTACGGAGAATATGTCTTATTCAACACGGTATTACCAGAGTGCAAAGTAGGCCCCTCACAAATATTTGTTGGATGAAGTAGTGCAGTGTTGAGAATGCCTTTCACAAAGGGCAGAGTGAATGCCCTTTGCTTAGTAGGGAGACAATGAAAGACTGTGGTGATGGAGGCAAAAGAAATTGACCTGTGTGAGACAGCCTTAGAAAGTAAGATTGAAAGACTTGGTGACGGATTGGATATGAGATGGAAGACTAGGTGGGGTCAAGTAACTCCTAGATATCTGGCTTGTCACACTGGATGAGTGATGGAGTTATTCACTGAAGTAAGGACACTAGAAAAGAGAAGTGTTTGCAGAAAAATACGAGTTTGATTGCCTTGGAGACATACAAGAGGAGAAGTCAAGTAGGCATCTTTGGTGCCTAACAGTATGGAGCAGGGGAAAAAGCTGCGCAGTCTACAAGCTTCACACTGATTTTCAGTTATTGATCAATAGATAACCTATTAATTAGACAACTGTAAGCTACAGTCTATTCCCATTACTACTCCTATATAGTTATGATACTATGCACTTTAATTTCTTCATGGAGCCAGTTTTAGCTATTGTCCTTAAAATTGCCATTATTTACTTTTTCTGTCTATTTTATCTTTTCACCCGCTATCATTGATCCAAATTGCTGCACCAGAAGTATTTCCGCATGGCCAAAACTGAAAATGAGAGAAATGACAGAGACTGCAAAGTAGAGGTGATTTGTTCCAAAGCTGATCTCTAATGCCCTTTCTATCATGTTCAGCTCGCTCTTTAGACCCTTTAGTGGTTTCCCTCCTCTGAGTTTCCATATTTCCCACCTTTACTCTAGGTGAGCTTGCCTTCTCGTTCTCATTTAGCTCCTCAGATTTTTCGGGCCCCGACTTGTGGTCAGGAGAGTTCCACCTCTCACAGGACTTTAGAGGAAAGGGGAATCGCGTATCAGAAATGAGCATGGGCACCCTTTAGCCAAAAGGCGATGTAGCGCCTTGCTACCTTACCACTGGTAATCAGCATACTTCAGAGGCAATGCACTCCCTGCCAAGAAGAGTTAGGGGGTGTTTTGAAAACCCCTATAAGAGACAGCAGCACACCCAATGAAAATCATAATTTTATGGGCAAAAGGTGCTCTAATGGAAACGCATCTTTGTTTATGAAGCAGTATAATGCAGTGATAGCGTATCCCTTCAAAGACTCCCACCCCACCACTAGAGGGAGAGAAACTCCTATGCATGTCCGCGTATTTGGCTCCTTTTGCAAATGGAAACCTTTCAGTTCAATGCATACTGCACAGCCCTTTCAAAATCCCACAAGAGTTAGTGGCTCCCTTCTCGCCTTAGGTTATCTGTCATTTCCAGAAAGGCCCGGAGTTTTCCTGGTGCTTGACCTAGTGTCTAGGAGTGCACTGTTTCCAGGTTGCCCCTCCTTGTCTCGCTCCGCAGCTCGTCGCTGAGCCTCCTGCCACAGAACCGTTTCTTGCCTTCCTCCTGCACGCCAAGTCTGATATCTGTCAGAACTCTTACTGACAGACAGCTTTCTACCTGAGAGAGCTATTTTGGTTCCACTGAAAAGGTGGCTGTCGTCTGGAAGACGCAGAGATTTTCATTTTCAAGAAGCTCAGAAGATAGCAGGACAGGATAGCAAAAACATTTTCTTAGGGAGAGTGTCTCGGCTCTTATTTTCTTCATATAATTGACATAGTACAAATAAATTTAGAGCAAGTTTTTTTTTTTTAAAAAGAGATGTAAACCAGAGCTGAATTTCAAGTTGTTATTTGTAAACAGCAGTGGTTAGGAAGTATGTCTAAAATACCGTGTTTGGTTTTGTTTAGTATTCTTCAGAGAGCCTTTGAATGTCAGAGTTGGAACACACTGGCTTGCCTCTGTGTTTGACTTAAAAGCCCCAGGGATCTATATGAACACATTGATTTCTGAACACAAATCATTTCCCCCCAAGTCTAAGTTGCGTTTAATTGTAATCACTCTCTTTCTTATCCTTTCACTGGTTTGAGAATGGGGGTATGATGTGAAACATGGTGTTTTAGGGTTTGTAACATCTTCAGTAACCTGGGTACAATGCGAGGGAATGATACAAGTAGTTCTCAGTTACCATTTTTAAAAATAAAGTAAACTTTTTTATTGGAAACATTAAAATTTCAAGTAAAATTAAATAGGGATTGTTTCTGTTATTTATTTTAATAATGCGTCATGACAATGTATCTAAAAATCTGTATACAACTTTGAATGTTAAAGTTGTGTTAACCTATTCTTTAATAAACTACTTTTGTCCTGTGGAAACAAAGGTGGTGCTTTAAAGACGTACAGCAGACTGATAAACAAAATGCTCCGCACAGTCTAACAGAGCTGGGTGTGAATGCTCATCTTAGTATTTCTTTACACAGTTGTGAGTTCAGTCCCTTTGTGGGACTGGTAGTTTCTATCTATGCTATGGCTGTGGCACCCAGCCTGCTGTCTTGACGTCTTTATGCCCTGTGGAGAGGGAGTGAGGGTAGCTGGGTCAGTATAAATTCTCTTTAAAAAGAGGGAAAAAGACACTTAAGATGATGTACGTACGAGAAAATTTGACTGCAGAAACTTTCATGTTGGAAGAACAGTGGTACTAGAGGAAGTCCTATTTTTGAAAAAGCACTCTAAAAACATGAAGCTTCTTCTTAGAAAAACCGCATTTTAAGACCCAGTTAAGTGTCATTATGGGAAGAAGAAAGACCGCGAATATGTGCGTGCGGGGTGATTGAGAGAACAGGACCCATTTCCTTGTGTTTTACCATTAAGTCTTGATTCTGATAAAATACTGATGTGGGGGGAACAATTGCTTTCTCAAAAGATTGCTTTGAAGCAAAAAAAAAAAACAAAAAAAAAACTATAACTTTTTCTTTCTTTCCAAGGCAGGGAATAGAACACCCTGTCCAATGTGTTTGTAGAGGTGAAATGCTGTTTGGGGAAGATGAGGCCAGCACATTGCTGCTCTTAGATTTACCCAGCTCAAAAACCGTAATCTCTGCATGTCCCGCCTTCTTCAGCCTGGTCTTAAGGGGCGGCTTGCTGTTTTCCCAGGCCTTTTCTTTTCTGGAAGTCTGGCTAGTCCAAGAAGCAAACCGGAATTATGTGTGAGAAAGAAGCTCTGCTTCTATACATCCCCATGACTTACCACTTAGCTTAAAGGAAGGTACTCCTCAGTCAAAAGGAATGAGTCGTAGAGCATGTTAAGCTCTGTGTCCCAGTAAGCTGTGTTTAGCATGTGGTCAGGTATCTGCTCTGCGCTAAGAAGCCCTAAACTTTGTGTCTGGGAATTGGGTATTTGGTCTTGAAAGCTAAGGAGTTTGTATATATACATATACACTTCTAAGCAGTATCTCATTTCAGAATAATACACAAATAATAACGGAGAGCTTTTAGGTTTCAAAACAGACGTGATTTTTGTATGTCAAATAGTTCTGTTCATTTTAAGTCTAAAGACTTTGAGGAGCAAAAGTCTGACATTAAAGAACCATGCCACCAAGACACATGAGCTTAGGTGACACTCTTCCCTCAGTGAGTGAACTCCTATTTGTTAAGTGAAGGGAAAATGCATCCGAATCCACCTGGGTGGTACAGAAGAGAACAGAAAGCCTTCTCTTACACATCCTGCCAGGTCATCCGTGTCATCACCTGTGAGCCTCTGAACTGGGATCCCTGTATCTAGGCTGCTCTTGAACCAAGAATGGATGGGCTGCAATCTCACTGGTGGAAGAGTCTTCAGGGCTCACCACCACTTAATGTATGGCGATTGAGAGAAAATTTAGTGCTCCATGAAGAGGTGCCAGATCGAATTAAAATCAAGCAGCTCCGTTCAAACACATTAGCAATCAAATGATACAACTACTGAGATAAATGCAAAGAGAGAGACAGAAAAACGTTCCCAGTGACTCATGAATACTAATTTGGGAGGGAAAGACCGGCACAGACATTATTCACGTCTCCTTGGAGTCTGACTCTGGAATCTAATTCAATGAAATTTGACAGCTTGACCCAACAGTGATTTCAAGTTGATGTTGATTTCACACTTAGACCAGTTTTGCTACTAAAAGACATTTTCACTCATCTCGCATATAGTAAAAATGAAAAGAAATGATGTTAAGAATGGGACTGGATACCAGGGTTTTCAAAAGGCAAAAGAAAGTAAGATTATATAAAATGCCACTCTAGCAAATAAGGGCCCATCTAGCCTAATATTCTGTGTTCATTCTCTAAAGCTGTTATCTTTATTTTGGTTGCTATAGTACATTGGTACAGTATCTCTGAGAAACATTTTTGAAGTGATTTGGAGCCCATAACTTAAAAAATTTTATATAGATTTATTAAGTAAATGCAATACCTTCTACTTGCCACACCAAAACTCACATCATTTCATGAAATGTTCTCACAATTTCTGAGGGTCAGTTTGACATTTCACAGTCTCTCAGAGTTTAGTGTCCTTAGCAGATGTCAAAATGAAGAATCTTGAGTTTAGGAAAGAAAACATTTGTCTTGCTTAGCGCTCTAGACTAGCGAACATTTTAGGTGCCTGGGGCCTTTCTCTTGGGATCTATGGCAAGAGGACATTAGCGGCTATGTAACAACCTCCCTTATAGAAATTCTGTTTACTGGAATAGTAGCTCACTTCCCCAAGGAAGACCGAGAGTATTTTGCTGTTGGCCTAGATTGTTTATTATCTCTTCTAGAAATGTCAACTAGACTTATCCTTATGCCCTTGTGTTCTCTTTACCCAACAGACATCTAAGGTGTAACTTATTTCAAAGTGATAATATGCCTTTGCATTGGTTCTGTTGTGCAATGGATCATATGAACTGTGCTCTTACTGCGTAAGTTAATAGTTGTTGTCCATGGAGTTGAAAAATATAAGTGAGTATGTTTTTTTTGTTGGATTTCTGTGGTACCATTGAATCAAATATTGTGTTTATTCTTTCTTCTTTCAAAAAATGCTATTATTTATTTTCAGTTGTCAAGAAACAGCAAGCTTGGAAGTGGTCATTTTTACTCTGTCTGGAATATAATGTGCTAAGACAGGCCAAATTATGGAAAATAAATTAGTTTCTGTTACAAGAGTCATGTGTCTGAGGTCCTGTTCTGTCTCTAGTTCTGTCTATAACTAAGGTCTGCTCCTCTTCAGAGGAATCCTTAGGAGAAAACCACCCAAAGATTATTTTTCTAGAGCTAAAACCAGATAAGACCTAGCACTTAATCTTTGTTAATTAAGGTCGAAGCAGAAATGATCACTTTGTTTCTTCTATTTTTAAACCATATGCCCTTGAAAGAGCAGTTAACACTTACTTTCTGAGAGCTAAAATTGCCAAATACTACAACTTCTACATCATACTATCTGCACTTTTTTAATATAAGATAAAAGTTATAATGTTTCCCAGGCATGGGGTTTCACATAAGCCTCTTCTACATCCAGGTATCTTCTCTGTTATCCCCTGATACAAAATCAACTAACGAGTTCAATTGGACAAATATATCTATTGCCAGTAGAAACAGGATTCTTCCTCGGAGTCATGAGGAAAGCATTTCAGGGAATCACACCTAGGAGGATATGAACAATTGTGGCAAGATTTATTGGAATGAAAGCAAAGGACTGCCCCCAGGTGCCCAGTTTCTCATTCATGACCAGGTATCTCAGCTCCATCTCACTGAAAAAGTTCAGCCTCTGGGGCCACAGGCCCACAGACCAGGACCCAAAGATGCAGAATTTCTGTCTCATTTTCCCATCTGCACATATACGCGGCCAAGGCCTGATGGTGCCTGGGCCGCACCTGGCACTGTGCTTGGGCCCATGCAGCTACTACAGAGAGAGCACCAAACAAACGTGCCTCTGGCCTTGTTAAACTTGGATTATATCTCCTTGGGTTGGGGAAGCGGTGCACTTTCTTCAAACTAACCAATCTTCTTCCTAATTTTTCGCGGGCTTTTGCTGGGCCCTCCCCTTATCCAATCCCTCTTCTGGATCTTCTGGATCTGTGCCCTTATCCTATTTAATCTTTTCCCCAGATTTTCCCAGGCTAGACTCCTCCCCTTTATTGTCATTTTAGCTCCTACTGCACATGCCT
>PVJD01007190.1:0-67263 GCA_004026545.1 Mormoops blainvillei | reverse complement strand
TACTGGAACATAGCTATGGCTGAAGTTTTCATTATTTCATAATGTTATTTTTTCATAGATTTACAGTTGAACATGCCTTTCTGCCAAGATAAACATTGCCCCCCAAATTCCCTTGCTTTTCTCTTTTACATGTTCTTAAGTGGAGGGCTTTTGTTTTAAAGATTCATTTTGGGGTCAGATAACTTCTTATATTTTACCTAGGAAAACCACAAATATCTAAAGACCAAGCATGTATTTTTAAAGGTAAAAAAAAAAAATATATATATATATATATTTGCTGATTTCAGAATATTAGTGATTTCCTTTTCCCCACTGTGGAACAGGGCAGCCATAAAAAACAAAATCTTCAGTTAACATTGACTTGCATTTGAAATAAAGCACAGAGGTAGAAAAATTGTCTTAAAGAGTTGTTAAGCAACATAAAACTTACAGTAAGCCAAGTCATAACTAACTCCTGTGTTATCTGGGGCCTATAATTAATTTTTTAAACTCAAAACACTTTTAAAAATAGCCTTTTGTATTGAATTCTAGCATGATGCTGCTTTTTGTAGAGCCATTTCTGTAAAATGTAAGTTTATTTATAGATTGCAAGCGACTCAGAGATGTTACAATCGACAAGGAAATGACACTCTAGAGCCTTTCTTCAGAGTTGTTTGGGGCTCTCTGAGAATGCTCAATTTACTCGGAGGATTGCTTTTCATCTTCTGAAGCAAAAGGAATTTCATAAATTAAAATCGTGGGCCAGATGGAATTTCCTGATTAATTTTTTAATGTTTGGTGTTAAACGTAATAATAAAAGGAAGAGTTCTGAGAGTAAACCCAATTAACATTTCATAAAATTTATTGCTCTAGATATGGCTTACCCTTTATTTTTATGATTTTCATTTGCCGTCTTCCTGGAGAACCTGACTATTGTGAAAAACTGAGCATTGCCAGCTTACCTCCCTCCTTCCGGTTCATTCCTTCCTCTTCCTCTCTCAACTTCCTTCTGTTTCTTCTCCATCCGTTCACTAATCCTTACCAGGCTACAGACACCAGTCCGGGGTTTTCTGTATTCTATTCTTAATGGATATTGGTAGAAAGAATATTTTTAACAATCAGTCACTGCTGCTAGAATGATAACTCTCTTGTATAGGAGACTCTTAATTCCATCTGTAATCATAGACTAGCTAAAAATTTTATAAACACTAGTCTTTGTGATGTTGAAAGCAAAGGTGCACATTCTCCCTATATTTTCTTTTCTTTTTAAGAAACATTTTCAGCTTTATTGAAGTATAATTAACAAATAAAATTATAAGGCATTTAAAGTATATAACAAGATGATTTTATATATGTATACATTGTAAAATAATCACAGCATCAAGTTAATCAACACACCTGTTACCTCACATATTTACCTTCTTTTAGGGAACATTTAAGTTCTATTCTCTTAGCAAATTTCACCTATACAATACAGTGCCATCAACTATGTTCTACATTAGATGCTCAGATTTATTCATTTTTTAACTGAAAGTTTGTATTTTTTTACCAACCTCTCCCTAATACCCCCACTCCCTAGACCCTGGCAATCACTTTTCTGCTCTGGCTGTGTGAGTTTGATTTTTTTAAAACTTAGATTCCACACATAAGTACCATGCAGTGGTTGTCTTTCTCCGACTGGCTTATTTCACTTAGCATAATGCCCTCAAGATTCATCCCTGTTGTCGCAGATGACAGGACTTTCTTTTTTTTAAGGATGAATAATATTCCATTTTATGTATACTTGAACAATCAGATTTATAAGACTGACTTCATCTATAACCGTAATGTGTCAGAACACAGGAGAGTGTATAATTACTTATTTCTCTTAGCCAGGGTTCAAAAGATAGTCATTTGCTTAGACCTTGATAGTGCAGTGACCACTGAGATTTTAAAAACCTGTCCCTTTCAGGCCGGCCATCAGCAAAGCGATTTTTTTAGCAAGGCGATTCTGAGAGCTTTCTTAGGGGAAAAATCGTTTAGGTCTAAGCAGAGAAGACCTCATACCCCAGGAAACTGCCTTCTCCACAGTTATAGTCACTTTCTCCTTTTCCCAGTAGAACAACTCCAAAGAATTTTCTCAAAGAGCATTCAGAAAACACTGGTAAATGATTAAAGAGGTCCTGGCAGACCTCTTTCTGGCATTCTTCTGGGAGCTCATTTTAAAAGGCAACTTTAGGGGCAAAGCACAGTCAATTTCCATGGACTGAGGTCTGGGCTTTGGTATCTTCTGAGTTTTTTATTTTTATCATCACATTAGTCAGACTCTTCAAATAGAGAAGCAAGGATCAGGATTAAATGAAGGCCACGAGTGAAATTTAAATTGAACAAGTGGTACTTCCCACTTGAACAAGTGGTACACACAGAAACTTAGAGGAAACTTAGCTGGATTTAGTGTACTATCTCAACTATTTTTAAATAAAAATGTATATAGATTGAAACCTAATCCAAAGATAAATGAGTAATTCCTGAAATTCATTAAAAAGAACAATTTGTCACAGAATGATGTTGAAACAAGTTTTCATTCCTAGGAAGACTTTTTTTGTTTGTGCCACCTCTTTGTAAATTTATAGATGAAGACACTAGATCCCTGGATGGTAAAACTCATCTTTTGCACCAAGATCCACCCAGATCTCTTTTTCCCTAGCCCTGAGCCCTGCTCTGTTCACTGCCTCAGAGGTGAGAAATTGATGTGTGTCATAATGATGACTTGCTCTTACATTAATATTTTCAGTTCTTCAAATTGAATAAAATTTGACTTTTTATCTCGTAAGTAAAAACAGAATAAAGCTAAGGTGAGAGCCATAAGACTTAGAAGTGAAAGAAAGCCTGCAGAGATAATCCCTAAGGGAAGAGGCTTCTACAAATGTCCCAAAGATTAGGTCCATATGTTTTTCTGGACCTTTTGCCAAGACAGTCACAGGATCAAAATCACTTCTTCATGGCCATTATGCAGTGTCACATCTTACAGAGCCAAAGGAATAAATTTCAGACATGCAGAACACACATCCCTTCAGCCTCTCTCAGGCAGCCTGCCAACTCCACAGCACAAGTCAGAAAGGGTGGCCAGAGCCTTAAGACTTTTCCTGCTAACCTGTTCCTTACTGTCTGTCTTTCAAAGGCAGTGGAGTGAAAAACCTACAGCTAGGCCCCCCTTTCTCACACTGCTTTCCCCATGCGGGAACCTCAAGGCTAGAAAAAAAAAAATAGGGTAAGAGAGGGAGCAGGGAAGAGAGGGAAGAGATTTTGTCAAGCAGAGGAAGAAGTCCTGTATCCAAGAACTCTCTAGTAAAGGGCCTAGCACATAAATTTCAACTTGTGCTGCCTGTCCTTTAACCGGCCAGAAAAGCACCCTCCACATGCCACTCCTTTTCCTCCATGTGCCTCTCTTTCCCTTCCTCCCCATGGTCTGTCCACTACACCTCAATGCTTCTGAGTGTTTTCACTCTTAGAAACAGTATGATTCCTGTCAAACCACAGCTTAAACTTTTCAGAAAAAGCTCTTGAGCTTTCATTTCTGTAACCAAGATCAGCAATCTGTCATGTACAGTGTCACTTCCAACTGACTGTTAGAAATCTCCCCTGGATGCCCTGCCAGCACCTTGAAATCAACATGTCCACAATCTCAGCATCTTCCCTCCTGAATGTAATGTTCCTTTCCGGGACATTTTCCAGTTAATAAACCACTCTCAGACATTCCGGCTACAAACATTGAGATTATATTTGAATTTTGCCTCTCTTGTACCATCACACACATTTGGTGATTGCCAGGTTTCTGGTCTTGGCAGCTAAGTGGAGATGATACCACCATAGAAAAATAAGCTGATGTGTAGGGCAGGGTATTAAGTGCAGCTTTGGACACAATGAGCCTGAGATGTAAGTGAGGCATCTAAGTGGATGCATTGCAGGGCGAGTGGAAAATTCCAGTCTGAAAACCAAACAGTCTAGACTGTAAATATAAATTTGGGCATCATAAGAGAGTAAGTGGTGGTAAAGACGATGAGAGTGATAGAGTTACCTGAATGGGGCAGAATTCTGCCTCTGAACTTATATTCCTGAGAGCAAACATGAGGTTTCTGGATCAGAGGCAGAGTTATCACAACTGCATGGGTCGCTTACATCCCACCCTCCTTTCAGGTCAATGTTATGAAAGCCAGCTGTCACCCCGTGTGTGCAAAAGGGTTTTTGCACTATAGCAGAGGAACTCCAAAATTAGGAATCTTTGAAACCAGTTGCAAAAATTTTCTTATCTGTTTTCTTCTGGTCATTTTATAGCTTTAGATTTTACATTTGGTTTATGATATAGTCTAAGTTAATTTTTCATATGGTACAAGGTATGGATCAAAGTTCTTTTTTTAAGTGGAAATTCAATTGTTCCAGCACCATTTATGGAAAAGACTATTGTTTCTCTATTGCATTGCCTTTGCAACATTGTAAAAAGAAATCAGTTGTTCATGTATATGGGGATCTCTTTCTGGAATCACCATTTTGTCCTGTTGATTTCTTTGTCTGTCTTTACTCCAGTACAACACTGTGTTGAGTATTACAGCTTTATAATAAACCTAGAAATTGATTAGTGTTACTTGTCCAATATTGCTCTTCTTTTTCAAAGTCATTTGGCTATTCTAGGTCCTTTTCAATTTCATATAAATTTTAGAATCAATTTGTCAGCTCCTACAAAACTCATTGCTGGGATTTTGATCGAGATTTCATTGAATCTATAGATTAATTTGGGGACCACTAATATCTTAACAATATTGAGTCTAATTTAGTTTATTTAGTTCTTCTTTAATTTCTCTCAGCAGTGTTAATTTTCCATGTACATGTCTGGAACAATTTTGTCAGATTTATGCCTAAGAATGTTAGATTTTTGATGCTACTGTAAATAGTACTGTTTTAAAATTTTAATTTCTTATTGTCACTAATATATAGAAATACAGTCATTATTTTGCATACTATCATGCATTCTACAGTCTTACTAAAATAATTAATTAGCTTATTAGCTTTTTTGTAGATTTCATCAGATTTTCTACAGTGACAATCATGTTGTATGAAATAAAATTAGTTTTACTTTTTCCTTTTAAATCCAGATGCATTTTTTTCTCTCTTGTGTTATTTACCAACTGGAACTTCTGGGACAAATTTGAGTAGAAATCATAAGAATATACATTCTTGCTTTGTTCTTAATCTTAAAGTAAAAATATTTTAAATAAATTTATCCATTTAATTTCTAGTTCTAATTTCCAGTTCTAGTTCTCCTTGTTCCTTTGTGGAGATACATATTTCCATCTGTTATCATTTTCCTTCTGCCTGAAAGACTTCCTTAACATCTCTTATTTTTCAGGTCTCCCTCTGATGAATTACTGCAGTATTTATATGTAAACAAACTTTAAAAAAAAATTGGCTTTATTACTTTTTTTTCCTGAGTGTAGAATTCTCAATTAACAGTTGGGGTTTCCCCTCTACTTTACAGATGTTCCAGTGTCTTCTCACTTCAATTGTTTCGCATAAGAAATCTATTGTAATCCTTATTGTTCTTCTGTATCTAATGCCTTTCTTCCTCTGATTTATATTTCTCTTTATCATTGGCTTTGAGCAATGTTATTTGATGTGCCTTTGTGCTTGATATTGGTTTAGCTTCTTATATATTTGGATTTATAAGTTTCACCACATATGGAGAGTTTACAGCCATTATTCCTTTATACATTTTTTCCTGGCCATTTGTTCCTTCCCCCGCCTCCCCTTCGGGGACTCCAGTTTCATAGATATTAAGCTTCTTAAGATATTCCACAACGTACCAAGGGTAACTTCATTTTTCAAATTTCCTTTTAGTCTATGTATTTTCAGGGTAGTTTTTATTATTATGTTTTCAAATCACTAATCTTTGCTCTGCAATGTCTCATCTACCGTGAGTTCCATTCAGTGCACTTTTTATCTCAGACATGCCTTTAGCAATGAGGCCTGTGCAGGAAGAGCATCATTTACCAAGTGAACATGCACGGCAATTCTTCTCTTCTTGTATGGCCTTCCCCTTTTTTTTCAAATTTAATTTTTATCCTAATTACTTATACATAATTTAATAAGCCATACAGACACTTCAGGTATATGTATTTGTTAAAATGAAATTTTAGCTACATTGAACAGAAACCCAAAATAACAGTATATTAAATGCATAAGGCTTGTTCTCTCATAGTAAAGGTTGTTTGGTGCTACATAGTCCAGGGCTTGTTTCGTACTTTCTGAAGTTATCAGAAATATAGGCTTCTTCTAGCTGTCTGCTTCTCTGTCTTTAGTCACAACAAGCTTCAGCCATTTACATTTGCATTCCAGGCACTAGAAAGACAAAAAGGGAGGACAAAAGGCATGTCGCTCCCAACAACTTCTGCTTACATCCCATTGTCCACAATGAAGTGATACTGCCACATCTAGGTGCAAGAGTGACTGAGAAGCATGGCTTACTGCTCTCAACATATGCTCTCCTGAATTGGTAGTTCATTACCAAGGAAAAAGGGGAATATGGTAGGCAATACCATTTCTGTCATAGTTTCTAAGAAGAACTATATTCTCTGAGCCATCTTCCTCCTCACTCTGATTTCCATTCCCTCGAGGCAACTATCTTCCACTCTTTTATCTGCATCCTGTAGCATATACCTTCATGTTCAGAAAAAATAACATTGTACTATTAGTTATTCTTTTGTTTTAAATATTATCTATTTATTTTACTGTCAAAATGAGGAATTTACATATATATATACACACACACACAAATCCTTCTTCCCTTCACCCATTCTTCCAATAATTCTGCCATAATTTGATTCATGCAGTACTCAGTGTTTACATTGCTATCACCATATTAATATTATTCAAATCTGCATAATTTAGTATATTGTAGTTACATAGCATTTACATTTTTTAAAACTTTTCACTGAATTATTTTTTCCTTTGCTTAGCTTTGTTTGTTCCTAATTTATTCCTAAACTTTTAATTTAAGTGTAAATTACATCTCATTACAGTCAAACATCTATGTGTCTGTCATTTTTATCTTTGTTTTAGAGACATGCTTCTGGAACCCACTGTTTCTTGTTGTTCCAATCTGGGTTGGTTGCTCCCTGGTCCTGATATACAACTATCTTCCTGAACAATCGTGTCATCATCATCCTGGGAATTCCCTTCACTTTATGAATGTGTTAGGTCTCCTATTTCCTTGTTCTCATCCTATGTCTTCTTTCTTGGTTTATTCTGTTGTTTTAGTAAGGCACATTCTCTTGTAGCTCCTTGAGAAAGGACACATTGGCAGTAAATATTTTTGAGATGTATATCTGATAGCACTTTGGTTCTAATATCATACTTGATTGATAATTTGTATCAGCTTAAAATTCTAGATCGGAAAAAAAATTTACCCCAGAGTTTTTTTCTTTTCCCCCTATACTTTTTAAAGGCATTGCACCATTCTAGTTTTTAATATTACTCTTGAGAAATGTTATGCCATTCAGATTCTGTCCTTTTTTTTTCATCATCATCTTTTCCATTGCTTTTTTAGAGAGAGAAGAAGGGAGAGAGAGAAATATCGATATGAGAGAGGAACACCAATTGATTGCCTCCTATATGCACCTGCACTGGGGATTGAACCTGCAACCTAGGTATGTGCCCTGACTGAGAATGAACCCACAACCTTTCAGTTATGGATTGACACTCCAGCCCACTGAGAGCTACACCAACCAGGGCCAGATTCTCAGTCCTTTTATGTTACCTGTTTTTTTTTTTTCTCTTGGATACTTTTTGGATATTTTCTTCATTTCCAGTGTTCTGAAATTTCATAACAATGACTATTTGGGTCTTTTTCATCTGTTGAGCAGGGCATTCATTGGTTATCTCAATCTGAAATTTTATATCTTTTGGTTCTGGATAAAATTTTTTAATTTTCTTTTTATAAGCAGTCTCTCTCTGTTCTCTCTTCTTAGGACTTCTACTATTCAGATTTTGGTCCTCATAGATAGATCATCTCTTTCAATATATTTGTTATTGTGGATTTATGCCCTGTTTATGCATTTTTTGTCATTTTTATATAATTTCAAGAAAAAAGTAATGGCAAATACTTGTGTCCAGCTCTCTGTATGCAACTGGAATCCTCTGATCTCTCTTTAGATATTTTTTATTGCAAGTAGAGAAACTATTGTAGAAATCCATATGGTCTCTCCAAGATGAGAACCAGATTTCATTTTTTTGGTCTGATTCTCCTACCTCTCAAGCTCCGCTTCAGGATGTTTACACAAAGTGGAAAGAAAGGCAAGTAAATGAAGGCAGAGCTGGACCAGGTGCAAGCCCCTTGGCCATGTTATTTACTCTCTCATAAGATTTATTCATTTCAGAAATAAAGGATATTAATACCCATTTTTTATAGCGCATGGTGGTTGTGATGATCAAATGAGGGCATGTAAAGGAACATTACTGGAAAGATATATAGTAGGGTGTGAATGTGAAAGATTGTAACTCTCAGAAAGGAACACATAACCTGCTAATAAACACTCAGTTAGAGCTTGTTGCTATTTTTGACCAGGAAAAACTAAATAAAGCAAGACTAGGAAAAGCAAGAATGAGGAAATTTGCTTTTCCAGTTCTGTGGAAAGGAAGGTCACAGAGAAAGCTCCGGACCTTTAGACAGACAGACAGAGAGGATTCACACCCTGATGTCAGAACTTACTGGGCCATTCAAAAGTGTCTTTGTCTGTAAAATGAGGGAAAGAATGCATACTTTGCAATGTTGCTGTAAGAAACAGACTTACAGTGATAAAAATAGAGAGAGAGCCCCTCGAACATAGCTGGCGTTCGATAAATGATAGCAATTGTCAGTGTTTAGGAGTTTGCCACCTCCGGAGCCAGCTCTCTAGGTTCTCTCACCCTGCCTTTTATGAGTTGTGTGATTTTGTTACCGTAGGCAGCTGTCAGTCAGAGCGTGGGCCTGGCTGGTCACTTCAGGAGGGCAGGCCTCACGAGAGGGCTGCACAGAGGATGTGGGCACCCCAGGTTCAGGGGGTACTCTGAGGACTACAACCAGCTTGCCTGAATGTGCAGGAGGTGTCCAGCATTGGGAGGCGGGCCGAGGGCTACGGAATCTCCAGGCTTCCTGATGGTGGGTCCTGCAGCAATCCCTTCCCCACTGCGATAGACAGTTGGGGAGCACCTCCCCCATTGTCCAAGATGGAGCAGGGGGAGGTTCTTACACGGAGAATACCAAAAGCTAGAAAGATGAATGGACAGGGACCAGAGGGTTCCAAAAGCTGGCAAAATAATTGGTAGGGATAAAAAGCCTTCTCCTCCCTATCCCTATAAGAACCATGGCCTTTAGCAGGAAGTGGGCGGGGGGATGACCTTTGAGTCAGGAGTCTACCATTCTCCCAGGTCACGGAAGCTGAATAAACCTCTTCCCTTTTGCACTAGCACCTGTCTCATGAGTTTGGCTTTCATTGCAGCAGGCAGCCGAACCTGTGTTTTTGTTACAATTTTGAGCAAATTACTCAACCTCTCTGGGCCTGCTTCCTCATCTGTAATGGAATAGTAGTAGTAGCCACCACATAGGGTGTTCATGAATAATAAATAGGTTGGTCAATGGAAAATGTCTACAATGAAGCCCTGGTATATTATCACTGCTCAATAAATATTAGCTGTTATTATTGTTATTAGCTACGAAACAGCAAAGCAACTGTTTCAACTATGCATTGAGTCATTGTTCAGAGTCCAAAGTCACAGAAGTAATTTAATTTCTGTGCTAATAAATTTGCACATAATAAATAAATAGAGATGACTTGTCCTGGCTCCAGATGGCTCATTATCTAAAGGGCCTCCAGTCCTGTGTCCCTGGTCCCATATGTCCTTAAGCCAGGGGTGGCTGCAGCAACAACATTTGAAGACATTCTTGTGCCAGGGCTCTAGGCCAAGTCCTGATTCTCTCCTGAAAAATAGAAGCCCTAAATTGGGAAACAACAAGGGGAAGAGGGATGAATTATCTCCTACCTGACTTCATGGGCATCCCTGGATAGCCTCAAACATCATGTCCATTCCATTTAATGCAAAAAGTGTGAACTTACAGAACTTACTGAACTTTACCCTCTTGACTTCAAATATTCCAGTACTTGTTGCCTACCCCAACCAATGACTAGATTGACTGTAGAGGCCTCCTAACCCATGCCCCAGCCCCGACGTTACCTCAGCCTGCTTTTGACTCTAAGCTGCCTCTATGCTTGGACTGCCAGCTCATGCTCTGACATGGTTCCAAATGTAAGGATGGCAGCATTGCCCAAGTACTTAATAAATCTTTGTTAATGATCAACTAATCAGTGTGGGGGGTAATATAGCAAATACATCTGTGTTTGTATCAGAGCATATTTATGATACATGAAGAAAATATGCAGCTTATATTTTTAATGGTAATATCTAGTGTCTGCTTCCCTCCCTTAGCCTCATGTCTTGCCTTGTAGTTGTTTTAGTGCTTGTATCTCCTCTAAAAGACCATGAACCTCTTGAAGTCAGGGGACTTATTTTTCTCATCTGTAATATTTGAAGAACAGATGAATAAACGAATTATGCATTCAACAAGTATTTGCTGAGCCCTGAGTAATGATCTGGAGATACAGCAGTTCTCAAGGCAGAGGAGGTCTGTGATCTCTCAGGGAGCTTACATTTTAGAGGAGGAGACAACCCGTAAATGAGTAAATGAACAAGGTAATTTCAGATAGTGAATGCAATAAACCCCTCTTCAATTCTGTCAATGCAATCTTTTGGCATTTTCTTACAAGGAAAATGTAGTGTTAATTTGGCCCTGAGGGTCTTCTCTGTGCAACAGGTTTCTACGGAAAGAAGAAGTATAGACTGAAAAGATTTATCTAAATTACTAAACTGTAATGATCTAGTCCTCCAAAATGAGACAAGCAGCAGCATTGCTTAAGTGTTTTAGCTTGGCCTGCAATTTGCTAATCAGAGGCTGGAGGTGACATGTCATGAAACCACACAGGCTTTTAACTGATAGGCTTACGGAAGGTTCAGCAGCAAATCTGTGCTCTGTAATTGGAAGTTTAAAGGCACACATCTCAGGTCATTTAAATAAAAAACTCAATATTCTTGCTACTTTCTCCCTCTCCTAAAAACTGAAGGAAAACATCTCTGTAAAAAACACCTGATATTGGTCTCCAACTCCCAGTAAAGCAAAAATTAACAGTGATGCACAGCTACATCCTCACCCATAGCATGTTTAACTTGTAAGTGTATGTAGGAAAAGTTCCTTTCCTTAAAACATGATAAATGTATTTTGGAAATACTACTCTACATGCCTAAATGATAAAAGGAAAACAAACTTAATTAGCCTAGACCAAATATCATCCTTTGATACACACAGATAACTCCTGCTGAGAAAATTATACAAAAGCTAAGCCTGTATTTGGATCTAAGAATAATACCTGCTCTTCCAAGGGCAGAAGTTAATCTTTGGCATGTGTACATGCATTCTGTGTTCATATATAGGGTTTGTTTCAGGGTCTCTATCAAGTACCTATGGAAAGAAAGGTATTGAGAATCGAATGACTGGGTAGGAATTAGGGCCAAGAGGGTGAGTATTCACCTTCCTTCTTGTTAAATGACCTTTACTTGTCACTTTCAGAAAAGCTTGTGTGGTAGGGGTGTGTGTGTGTGTGTGTGTGTGTGTGTGTGTGTGTGTGTGTGTGTGTGTGTGTTTGAATGGGGATCCGCTTCTGTCTGATTCCTCTGTGACTAGTCCCTAGGTGGCCAAGACGTGGAATAAATAGGAAATAGGGCCATGAAACAGAAATGCCACCAACCAGGGTACTTTCCACCTGTGCTTCCCTCCCCACATTGCCTGGTTTCCTTTCTGATCCCTGTTCCACAGATAGCTCAGCCAAGGAGGGAAGGAAATAAGAAAGGCTGCCATTTTTCTTCCATAGCCACATTTCTCCTGGTTAAAATTAAGCCTCAGCATCTTAGAATGAAAAGCGTTGGCATTTGTGGGGATAGGTGTACCTTTAAGTTTGTATTAAGTCAAATTCTATAATATGATAAAAATAAATGACATATTTCATTCTAGACATCCATGAAAATAGTATAAATTATTCCAGAGATTACTCCTTAGAAAAGAGCTATTATCCAATTTCTACTCTTGCCCTTAACGCTTCACTTAGATTTATATTCAGAAAGTTATCAGAACACATTAATCCAGGCAAGATACCTACCAAGAATTTGGGTTATTATTTACTCTCCTTATATACTTACACATGAGTTTATGACGCCAAAGGAGGCTTGCAAATAGACAGACAGACGGACAGAAGAACAGGTGATGCTTTATCTCATACGATGCAATAGTTTTTGACAGGCTAATTCGTAGTAGGTGCCCAGTCAGTTGGTTTCACAGCTTAGCTATTCATCGTCAGACAGGGTGTCTGTGTTTCCCCCATGCACTTCCAGTTTGCAGACTAGTGCCAGACTGGCATGTTGTCTTGTGACTTGATAACAGATTCCACTAATAGCATCTCCAGTGGTACTATAGCACCCAGTCCCTCTCAGCTGGGGGAACCTGGCAACTGGTGCCAGCCTGAAGAGATGCAAGGGTTGGGGTGCACGTGTACCAGGTCCCGAATAAAACGGCAATGGTGAATTCACACCCTCTGTATGCACAGGGGATTACAAAAGGGGAGCTTTGAAACTAGGGAGTTGAGGGGGCCCGAATGGGTGAAGACTTCCCTGATATCAGCCATCCTCATTTTGTGGAATCTGGGGTGAAACAAAACCGCCATTGTTCTGCCAGGTTGGGTCCATGCCTAGCTCTGTGCCCCATCTATCCCTGCACACATTGCTACTTCTCAGTGATTATCATTATCATTATTAATGATGGTAATAATTGACAGCATGGTAAATAACATGAAAAGAGCTGGTTTCCTGAAGAAAAAGAAATAAGTCACTGTAATAATGGCTCTTTTACACAGTAATAAATAGTACATTTGTGTTGTGGTATTTTAAATTATGTCTTTGTTTGCTGAGACTGGAGGGCATAGGGTGCAGTTTTGAAATCCAATAAATGAACAAATGAATAAGCATTAGGAAAAGAGTACATGTTAATCAAAACCAGCCATTTGGACTTCGGGTCCTTAATTGCATGTAAATTTTCTGTTTTGCTTTTCTCCTTTTATATCACTTATTCCTGGGTTTGCAGAGCTGGCCTTACCCAAGAGAGGAGGAGAATGTTGTTTACTGGGTGCTGAGATTTAACATTATGCCACATAAAATAGCTGTTTCTGAAAGAAATACCCTTTAATAGAGGTAGAGCCCGAAATGCAAATATACCAGAAACGAGGACTGAAAAGGACCTGGGAAGCTCTGTACTCACCCAGCTTCTCTCTCTCACTTTGATCAGTCCATTGTAGGAGAAAGCAGACAGACCTGGATAATCAGTCTCTGAAAAACAGAACGTTAATATCCGTTTTTTTCCTGCAAGACTTGCCAAAGATCTTGCTCAATAGTCTGAGAAAAATGTGTTTCCTCTTACCTATATCTTAAAACATTTTCCTGTATTTACCTGCAAGGTAAATATATTTACCTTCATAAATAATTTCAATTAAAGTGTAATTAGAACAAAATAACATTTCCTGCAATGGGAAACAATAGCCCAAGCTTTTTCACCTCTATTCTTTCTGTGACTTACAATAACATCTAATATTGGAATAAAAACTCAAATATGATCTATGGAACTTAAAATGCATTTCTTTTATAAATAGTTTGACATGAGTGTATTTGGGCAGCCAAACTCATTTGTTTTAAAAGATAGCAGAGTAGATTTTACCTAGAAAATGCCTTGGAATTTCAAATACACATGCTCTGGGGTATCCATATATTTTCAGAATCTGGTTGAAGAAGATAGGGATCCATTTCAACTGAGAAAGACTTTCTTGAAATGTCAGCTTGGTAGATAAAGTGTCAACTTGGTGGAAGTAATAATAAAGGGGATACTATCTCATTGAGAAACAGATCGAGCAACATCTCACTCCCTTTTCCCCACGGAATGCCCATGGCCAGTCGTACTACATATACAGATTATGAAGTTTCATTGCTCCCTTATGTTTCATTTCCTAGGGGTCCTTTCCTTAAGGGCCAAAGGCAACTCTGACGTATGTGGAGAATCATTGTTCTATCTCCCGTTTCCAGCTTTTCATGGATTCCTTACTTCCTTCATGTGTACAAGTGGAAAGCTTCTTGCCCTAACCTTGCAGACAGAATTCCACCTTAGTCCACTCTAGGTTTGGTTTCCTGTTGGAGCCACTGAACAGTTTTGGAGTATGGAGAGGTGTCTTTTCTTGGTCTCCTGCGTCATCCTGGCTGAGCTAGGAATTTCCTTGCAACTGCTGCCTCCAACCACTGCTGCCCCCAACCACTTCTGCCTCACTCTGACAGACACAGCCTCCCACTTTCTGTGTGAGGGGCTTCACCTCCTCCACCCCCCTTCCCAGTGCTGTGTGAATGCCCTTTTGAAGACCTCCTCACGTGGTACTTATGCTGGTCTCCCAGGGCTGCTGTGAAAAATCACCACGAACAGCAGTTTAAAACAGAAATTTATTCTTGTGCAGTTCTGGAAGCTAGAAGTCCGAAAACAAGGTGTCAGTGGGTTTGGTTCCCACTGGAAGTTCTGAGGGAGAGTCGGTTCCATGTCCGTCTCCCACATTCTAGTGGTTGCTGGCAATGATTGGTCTTCCTTGGCTTGTGGCGGCAGAAATCCAACCTCTGTCAACTTCTTCATGTGGGATTCTCCCCTGTGTGCGTCTATGTCTCTTCTTCTCTTCTAAGGACACCAGCCATATTGGCTTAGGGCCCATCCTCCTGCAATATGACCTCATCCGCACTTGCATAGAGGAGAAAAAATGATTTTTCCTCTACCATTCTGATGACAATTGCCAGGAAGCAAAATCTCAATGGATCGAGAAAATGATCTGGAAAACACATCAGAATCAAAAGGGAAGGTGTAACCGGGTTACATATACATTGGTGACAGGTTAGGGAGGTGGGAGAACACAAAGCCGAGTAATCTCTGGGACTGGTTAAACAGAATAGACACACACTTCTTTTACATAATAATGCTAATAGTTAATAGTCAACAATTTTAATACAATAACAATGAGGTGCTCTGTGGTCTTTTGCTCTGGTGGGAGATTGTGCCTTGAGGGGTCTAGAGAAAGGAAGTCATCCTGACATTCCAAAGGTATGTTATGGTAGATGCAAAAAGACAATAGACAGACTCAGTTAGGGTGAAGATTGACCTTTGTCAAGAGAGATACCATCCTAGGTGATGACTCACTTTTAGTTCAAAAGTTTTAATTTCAGTCCATCCTGTGTGGTTACTTTAGGTCTCTGAGTTTGTAAGGACACCATACAGGCTTCCCCAGAGCTTGGCAGGCTTAGTTGTGGTCCCATTTTTTCCCTCAACAGTGTTATAATCTTTATTTATATTATCACCTTTTCCTACTGCATTGTGACCTCCTTGAAGACAGCTCTGTCGCAGCCCGGGCTACATCACAGCGCTCAATAAATAATGGCTAATTAATGAATAAGCAAACTTATGTGTATTCATAATTACTGGGTTGGGAATTTGAGAAGTGTTGCTTGTTGCAGTGGCAAAAACAGCGCCAGGTGTTCGACTGGTAGAGTCAGGCTGAACCTTTGGTTCAGCAACCTCAGTACCTGAGCTCTGGCGAAGAAATAATTCAGAGCCAAGACTCAAACTGAAGAGAAAGTTTATTTAGAAAGTCACAGAGGTAGAAGAAGTGAGCTGTAGAACAAATGGAAGCAAGCTACGGAGGCAAAAGAAGAACCCTTGGAGCTTGGGAAAGTGAATGGTAATATGCCTGGGGGGAAGGAGATGGGGAGGGGTGCCAGTGTGTTCCTGGAGGGAGAACCACTAGGTCCTCCATCCTAAGGGCTTTTAAGAGTGGGGATTTTAGGGGAGGACCCACAGGAGGATCTCAATAGAATATTCATCAGCTTTTTAGGTATGTCTTTCCAGGTCATGGTCTCTACTGATTGGTTGGCACCAGGGCAGGGAGTTAGTCATTAGTCAATGCAGCTGGTCCTGATGTCAGCCATGGCATCACCCACCTGGTTTTGCCATATCTCTGGGCCTGGAGCTGAAACACAATGGAGGCCTAGGTGTTATCTTTAGGAGTTAATGCTCAAGGGAGTGGCCATGCAAGGCCTGCATAGGAATCACACGAGGCCCCTTGTTCCTCCTTTAAGGGGGTCTATCTCATGACTAGTGACATGCCAGGAGAAGAAAGCTCCAGGGATGGTCCTAATTGCATGACTAGCAATATGATAGGGGAGGAAAAGTTACCCTGGGGTTGAAGTCCTCGTTTTCCCAGTTTTGCTTGTCACTAGGCACCCATGGCTTTCGGCCCTGGTGACCTTCTGTACCTGGACCATCGCCCTTGCTCTGCTCATGTCTGTCTAGCTGCCAACCATGTTGCTACTTGATAGAGAAGGGCCCCCAACTCTTGCTTCGGTGTCTGGAGTTTGTTATCCTTCAGAATATTGACTGGAGTGGGTGCAAATACTACAGTTTTACTTTGTAAAACTAGTTTCACTATTTTACTAAAACTGGCAGAAGTGGTACCTGTACCCACAGAAAAACTGCACAGGCTAACCAAAATGTCAAGTTTCTTTGCTCTCTTAACTCATAATTTTATTAAATAGGAACTCAGAGTGGCTCAGAAAAGCTAAAGCTCAGAACCCTGTGACATTTCAGAGCCAGTTCTCAGGAGCTAGGTGCTAAGTTGAGTGGTTTCTTCCAGAACCATAAACAGAACGTGGGAACAAGAGCCCACATTTGCCTGTGGTGTTACTCTTGCTATTTTCATTTATCTACAACAACCACTCTTCTCTGGTTCAAAGCTGGTCTGCCAACTCTACCTTCTTTCTGTCCCCTCCCCCAATCCTTTTTTGTATTTGAGCTTTAACTTTTCCTGCATTATATCCCACTCCCGCCGAGCAACAAGCCTCACCAGCCTCCCCTCTTAGGGGAAAAGGGATAGCTTCTCAGAACAGCAGACGTGCTCCATCATGAGCCCTCAACTAGAGTAGATGTAGAAGACTTTGGAGAATCCTCAGTACAGATGTCTGTCTAGTAAAACTGTGGTTTTGCCGTGTAATTCTAATTTGCATGTGAGAACTGAATACTACCCTCATCGTTTTCCTTTCTTACTTTTGCAACAAATTCTAATCTCCCCCATGGCAGACAGTCAGTCACCTTGGGCCTGCTAGCACAAAAGCAAATTGGAAAAGTTAATTAAATCATTTTCAAAATATCACTTCTCATATCCTAAGTAATTACAAGTTACTCAGTGACAAGTGCCAAAGAGGAAATCAACTGGGTGATGAGATAGAGGAACTTGGTGGGGAAACCACAGAGGGCTGCCCAAATCATCCAACTGCCTTGAAGGAGGGTTAGAGTTCAGAGTATGCCGCTGCAAAATACGCCACTCTGGCATTAAGATTATTTTTAGCTGAATGCAATTTTATAAACAGTCACAAGGAAAAGCTGTCTGCCCTCCCCCTGCTCACCAGGAAGGCCAAAATAATTGTTAAACACCAGAGGCAACTCTAGACTCATCAACTCAGAGATGACAGCATCAGAGGAATTACAAACCTTGCCGGGATAGCCCTTATCTTCCGTTAGTGTTCCCCATGTGTTTACATTCCCACAGTTTGCCACCCCTAGGTCTAAAACCCTTTTCTTTAGTCTCGTCACTTCTTCTGTAAAATTTATTGTTCTTTTGTTGAGATGCTAGCTAAGCCAAAGTTCTAACCACTACTTTGAGTTACTTCCTGCTGAGCAACTCCCATGTGTATGTGCAGTGCCTGTGTCAATAAACTTCTGTTTGGTTTTCTCTTGTTAATCTGTTTTTTATCTGTCTAATTTGCAGGGTTCAGCCAATGAACTTAAGATGGGTAAAGGAAAAAGTTTCTTCCTCCCCTGCAGGGGAAAAATCCTTAGGGAACGGGCTCCAAAGAGCCCATGTTGTTCTCTGTAGTAAGGCATGGCACACATTTCACCACTGCCTTACCTAGTCAACCACTTAATTTTACTCTGCAATTTCCACCATTTATTTCAGGTGGATAAGCATGTTCCTAAGCATTTAGTCTTGGGCAAGCCTTATGACACTCTCAGATACCTTTATCTCATAACTTTGGTTTTGTTTTGTTTTAGGAACCTGTCATTTTCATGATAGGAGGAAGAACTAGAAGGTGTTGAGATGCTATGGCTTGGCTGCTCCTTAGAATCACCTGGGGAGCTTTAAAAATATATACATATTAGTATGTAAGAGTTTATCATTATTATTTAAGCCCTGGCTTCTGGCACAGCATCGATTAGGCAGTGAATTCTGGAAGAATACCTATTGGATTTCTGTGGTGAAGTTGGGTCCATGCTACTTCCTTTCCAGGTGTTGGCACCGGCCTGTGTTTGAGTGATATTCTCAAGGCTGTGCTACTCTCCATCCTCTGTTCTCAGCCGTTCGCATCACATACTTGACTTCAGCATGAGCCTATGCGATGCTATTATACAGCTGGGGCAACTGTGTCAAGACCCGCAGCATCATCTTGCCCAGTGTCACGGATGCCTGAGTGAGCACTGTTACCACGATCACATCATGCACGGTGTGTATCTTACTGCATTAGAAAGGTGTGGTGCCAAGTGTGAGGGCTCCAGTTTGGGGTCCTGCTGTGAAGATACCTACTGTCTCTGTGATAGGTGGCAATGTAATGCTCATATTTCCATTTTGTCCTTGAGAAATAGAATAAAGAATAAGATCATTAATCTTATTTCTTGAAATTCTACAGCCTGCCTTTATTCAGATTCCTCAAAATTAATTGACCAGATTCACTTGGTTTCACTTATTTGGTGTGGCCCGTGAAAGTCTGAAGTTATGGCAACTGGGATTTAAGAGTCCTTATTGATGGGTAGGTGAGAAGAAGCCCACACAAACCAAGACAAGGAAGCAGCCAGCAAAGGGCTGCGGTGTTGAAGGACGTGTGGATTTGCTGAAGCATTGGCTTGGATCGTTCATTATTTTCTTCTTTTGTTTACTGTCTAAAAAACATTTATTGTACACCAGTGAGTTGGATAGGCTCTGTGGGTGCCTGGCTGATAGAGTAGGTGCACCTTGAATGTTTGTGGGATGAGTAAATAAGATAGTGATCTGTAGAAGGAGCTCCGTGTACATGGCCCTGATCTGGAACTTGTGCCATAGACTTCCTGTCTGGTCACTTCTCTAATGAGTGTGGGTCAAATGCTCCTGCACCCTGATTTCTTCAGCTGCCTTTCCTTCTTGGAGAGTTGTAGGAGTGGACATCATTTCTGTCTTACTCCTACATCCTCTCCACATAAGTCTTGAGCTTGTCATTTGTGACATTCACATTTATAAATCTATTTTTATAGCCTGTTATCTACCAGGAAAAATGGGACTTAACTTCAATGTTGTTCATAAAGGAATTATAGTCTGCTTTTCTATTTGTGTCTTAATTTTCTGTGCACTTTCTTTTTGCTTTTGGCCCCATTTCTGTCCTTTCTCCATTTTCCCTAGGTGCTGTTTTCTTGTTCATCCATAGATCGGGATTAAGAATGAGAGCTAGTGGAAAACTCTATTTTAGAGGAAAATTGTGATAAGGCTGTTCATATTTACTAAGGGTTTTTTTTTCTTTTTATTAATTCTAATTTATGTTATGCATTTTGCCGAGGTGATAAAAGGAAACAACTGAAACCACCCGTGGTATTATTAGGGTTCTGGTCACCCCCTTCCTTGGCCCTGGTCTCTTTCCTCCGGATGCCCTGTGGAGGACCTGCGTACAGGAGGCTTTTAAAAACTCAAATTAGTTTAATAAAAAGATTGAAATGGAAAGGAGATTTCAGAGTTTTCTCTGCATCTTTTTTCTCATTTCTGCCTTTTTTCTATTAGCGTTGAAAATTGACTGCATTTAATTTTAAATTTGTTAATCTATATGCAATTTATTCTTTTGGAAAAATCAGTGCTGTTTGGGTGCTAGTCAAATTGATTTATTCAATTAATTTTCAAACTTTTGACTCCTTTTTTCTTATAAGCTTGTTCTGTACCTCCGAATGGTTCAAATAAATTACACCACTAAGAACTACTGGAGAGTAAGTAGTAAAGCTTAATGTAACATCAACAACAAAAAAGCTCAATTTATGGAACCAGTTTCCCTGGGATGTAGGCTTTATGACATGAAAGTGGCTGTTCCAATCCACAGTGAAGAATCTGCCTTCCACTCAGTGAGGGCAGAGGTGCTGCATTGGTGTCTCGGGCATTTCCTTTCAGCGAATTGTCTTTTAAACACCCTGGATCACACGCATTACTTGGGATTTCTGTCTGGAGAACTTGTTCATTTCCTCGAGTTTCCTGTTCTCTTCAGCTTCTCTGACCCTCATGCCATCAGATGGCTGTGGTCAGCCTGAGATGTCCTTCCTTACTCAAGCGTCCCTGCCACTGCACTTTTCCTCAGTTTGCAAGAACTGCTCGGGTTTCTCTCTGGAGATGAGCCTTTCTCTTCCAGAGTCTGCTTTTCTCCTTTTCAGTGTTAGGCATTTGTTGATGCATTTCCTCGGGGGGTGGGGGTGGGGATCAGCATTTTTTACCCAAGGGAAAGGTCAACATCTGTAAGTTTCTCCCTAGTTCTCACATTCCCTGAGAACAATGAACTGATTATCATATTTATAGAATATTATTTTTAATGCAAGTGACCTTGACCCTGACCTGCCCTGTAAAAATGAATTTTTGTTTTATTTTCTCTTATGTTTGTGTCAGGTCTTGAACCCAGTATTTTTATAGTTGAAAGCTATGTTTTCAAGCTTCTCTCCCTCTGACTTATACTGACAGTTTTACTTGGATCTTCAGTTTACTTTTGTATTAAAATTATCATAACAAAGTATAATCAATTGGCTAAAAGATTGCCACGAGTTCCCATGGATTTTTATCTATAAAATATACGAGTTTACTTTAGGTTGCATGACCTAATTTAAAAATTAACTCTTATTGCTTAGAAGCCTGGAATTTGCTTATTGGATGGCAGTGGTTACTTATAAATAACTAAATGTTGAAAAGAATAGAGGCTTGAGGTAGAAAAACCATTGCAGGCTTGCAATTGCCCTAAGATAAGGAGAATCTTACAGACTTAAATACATATGCAGCTTCTTCTAGTAGCAATCATTGAACCCCACTTTAGCCAGATTTTTTTCTAAATGTCCCAGTGAAGTTTAAGCATACCTCCCTTTTACTTGCCTTTCACGACCCAGAAAAGGGGGATTTCATAATAGAAGATTTTCTTCATCTCCTGCTGATGTGGATGAGATTTTTAGATCTGCTTCATAGTACACTGTGATTTCTAGCTCTCAGGAAACAATGATTGTGTCCCCATTTCCTCTGCATCTACCTTTCAAAATGTTTTTTTACAAACTGTATGCAATCGAGAATGGATATCTACCATTGACTGTAGAAAGATGACAATAAGTAAGTAACGCTCTTCATAAAGCCCCAGTGTGAACATTGGTCTCAGGCACCTGCAGCCGACCTGGCAGCCCCTGGCTAGTCCTAACCGCTCTGCTTCCCAGATGGAAACCTTGGCTGGACTCTGGTTGGCCTGAATTTGACGCAAGGTCAGCTCAGAGGACCAAAGACAAGTGAGTGCACTGCACACCATTTTCTGTTCCAAAAGTGAAGTTTCATTCAAGGAAGCCACACTGCTCCTCCTCTACAGTTTTCCTGAGGATCCTTTATGGGAATGTGCCATAGTAATAAGACATGGCCACAAACCAAGGAATAGCAAATATTGGGGCTGATCAAATAGTGGTCACCCAATTCTAAATCCCAATGAGCCACTCCCTAGTGTTCCTTTTTTCTCAGATTTTAAACTGACTTTCCTCCCCTTGGCACCACATGCCTTTAACGGGCATTCAATACTAATTCAATAATCTAGTGTCTCCAGTGAAAATGGACAAATGTATTTATCTGAAATTTCATTCTTATAGGGAAACTAGCCCCTTTGGGTTTCATTTAAGAATGTCATTCACCATTGGGGGGGAAATGGGCAGTAAATAGGACATTCTGGGGGGACTCTTTGCAAATGAGATGGCCCCACATGCCAGGCAGACTCGAGGTTCTCAGGGGGCTTGAGCTAGAGTCAGAAGGGCCAGCAAGTTTTAGTATGTAGATGAGAGTCTGAGTTGCCAACATCACATCTCTGTAGAGAGAGATATTTCACGATATTTCTTTTGACGAATACTCTAACGTGATTTATGACAATTCAGAGAGACATTCATCTGGAATGGTGTTCTTTGCAGATTAATGATGATGGCAAAAAATAGTGTGCCCACATCTTCTGAGAATTAAAGGTTGTTGGGAAAATGTTTGTCATAAATCGTTAAAGAGGAGTTCACAAAATTATTCATTCAGAACCCCCGTTTGTTCAAAACAAACTCAAACAACAAAACACACACACACAGAATAAAAGATCAGAAGGAAATTTCGTTGAAATATTGATAACGCTAATCTAAAATGGCAGTATCCTATTTTCTTTTTTGTACTAATACATGTATTCTAAATTTCTACAAAGTGCATACAATAAAATTGTTAAAAATTAAACATCATTGTTTGTCTGCATCTGGTTTTGAGGTCATTAAAAAAGAAAAAAAACAAACCCAACACAACTTCCTGGAGCTCCGAAATGGAGATCAGCAGCGCAGAGTCAGTTGGGAAGCTGCAGGTGGCCAACCTTTGGCATCTCTGAGCCCTACTAAAAGATGAGTTGTCTTGGGCCACACATTAAATACACCAATACAATGAAAACTGATGAGCAAAAAAAACCCAAAAAACGTTTTAAGTAAATTTATAATTTTGTATTGGGCCACATTCATAGCCATCCTGGGCTGCACGTGGCCTGTGGGCCGCGGGTTGGACACCCCTGTTAGCAGGCCAACCAAACGCTTTGCCCCTCTCCAAGGGCCCCAGAATATGGAATGGACATGACAGCTAAGTCTGGTTCAGATAACAAACCAAAGAGAGAGAGAGGCTTTTATTTGAATTGTCAGCCTTAGCCTTGAGATACAGAACAAGTGCTTTTAACAGCCAAATCACATCTCTGTGAACAATGTCACCAAGATAGAAAAGGAGCATTATATTTTTTTATCTCGCAGATGTCCTGAATAAGGTACACTTGGTTCCAGTTTCATCTTGATAGCACTTCACAGATCACAGTGACAGCCTCACTGGAAAATTGTTGCCACTGTGTTCAGCTTGGTTTTTCCCCCACTCTGGGTGGAGAAGTTCTACACTCTTATTAGTACAGATCCATTATTGTTACCTAACGTTTTGAAAAATCTTCTTGGTTTTAATGGATTTCTTAGCACTGGTACTAGATGTTCTGGACTCTACAGTATGCAGGTAGAACAGGTGAACTTTAGCAAGAATCTGATCTGGCTAAACACAACACAGTGTCACCTACCATCTGCCACAGCACATGCTTAAAACACATGGTTTACTAAGTAGACAGTTAAACTCAGGTTTTCGAGGCTCACATCATCTGTAGTACAAAACCTTCACTGTATATTCAAAGGCATCAGGAGCCAAAACAATAATGACTTTCCATAGGTCTCTGGCTCTGGGAGAGCACATTTACTGAAAGGTCCAGCTAACCTGGAAGATGGTACACAGCTATTGGGAAAGGAATGATCTACTCTCCCTTCTCTCTGGTGGGAGCAGATCTGTGAGTATCTAAATTAAAGGCCCCACGGAAGGTCACACACTGTCAGTATCCTTAGGCCAATCCTGGAGTTTATAGGGCTGGGTCCTGTTTGGTCTGGGGCTTTGCCTTATCTGCGAGCCAACAGAAGAGATAGAAGACAGTCAAAGACAGGACCACAACACTCTGGAGAGCAAAGTGGTACGTAAATAGGCATCAGACAGCAGGCAAGAAAACAGGAAAAAAAAGAAAAAGAAAACACAAAACAACAAGAGCAGGCTCTACAGAGTTCTCTATTGTCAGGATCATGAGTCAGCTTTTCTTTAACTCTTGGTGTCTTGAGGGCCACAGGGAGACCTGGCAGGGGCAGAGGAGGAGGGAAAAGACAGGGAGGAGGAAGAACAGAAGAAGAAAGGAGGAAGTAGCTTCATATGCCACCCCAAGTAGACTGGAAATTATACCCTACGGCCATTGTTCACAGCTCCCAGCATGGTGATCGGTCAGTGAGGGAACGGGTCAGGTGATTAGACAAGAGAGACAGAGTGATCCCAGCTCCTTGCCATGAACATACTGAGCAGCCGACATGACACCTTCAATGGACACAGAAGCTCTTTAATTCTAACATGGCTCTTAATCTCCCAAAAGAATCCACATTTCTGAACTATCCTTCAAAATTGTCGGTAATGCTAGAGAGCTCCTGGTTGGCAGGCGAGTGATGTAAATAGCACTGCCCCGAATGCGTGGTCCTCTCCTCTAGTTAGGAGATGATCATACACACTTACAGTGGCCACGTGAATCTGTGGGAATGCTCCAATCTGTTGTCCCCATCCTGGGTTATATACCTTCAAAATATATTTGGAATCTGACCACACTGTGTTATTTACATGGCTACTACCTTGGTCCATGGGTGGGAGCCACCCCATCCTAACTGCATCCATGCTATGGCTTTCTGACTGGTCTCTCTGCTTCTACAAACTTGCCCCTCACCGCCATCCCCACCCCCACCCTCCAACAGGAGGTATTCTTGATAAAGCAGCCAGAGCGATGCTTTGAAAACATTGGTCATGTCACTACTCTGCTCCACACGTCTTACATCTACGGTTCTCCTCGCTGGGGGAAAACCCAGCGTCGTTGCAGGATATGGCCCCAACTACTTCCCTGACTTCATGCACTGCTCCCCTGTGATCCAGTCACATGCGCCCACCGCAGGATCTTTGCACTTGCAGTTTTCTCTGCCTGGAAGATTCTTCTCCTAGATATTGGCACCCATCAAGTCTTCACTTAAATGTCTCCTGCCCGGTGAAGGCTACACTATTCTATTTAGAAGTGCACCCCTCACCCTGCTTCCCCTGGCATTTCCCCACTTGATTTTGTTGCTATAGCCCATAGCAGTTATCACCTTTGAAATATCTCATTGATTTATTTTGCTTGCAGACACCACAAGAATAGAAGGCAGGATTTAAATCTATTTTGTTCACAACGTTAGCCTCATACCTAGAACTCTGTTTCATACTTCGTACGTGCTCAAAAATATTTGCGAATTGAATTTGCTGAACTTTTCTCGAAGTCTTGTGGGCAGTTTTCTTGTGTACACTTTTATATATTTGAAAGGTCATGTCTGAATGGAACAAGAAAAACATTTGTAAAATCTCACACACATCGTCTGCAGGCCGTTCTGCAGCCTGTATATGGAATGGGTTGTAAGTGGCAGCCAAACGTCCTGTGAATAGAAATCAACGCCAAGAGAACCCGCTGGGTCCTCTGCATTCCCTTTCCAATGAAGTTGTGGCTCACTGGCTGCAGAAAGGGAACCCGTGTTCTCTTTATCCAGCTGTGTCTCGTGCATGAAAAATGCCATTTCCCCCCAATCTTTCTTTCTCACAACCACTTTTGATTACTTTCAATGGTTTTAAAATAAAATAAAATGAATATAAAAGGTAGATTTGATGTCAGGTATCTCCAAGCCCATCTGTACACTTGTTTATTTTTCATGAGAATTGTTTCATTATAAATTTGGACATGAATGATAAAGGCTTACTGGATTGTTTTTGGTTGTATTGTTGAAATAGCTGTGGTGGGATAATAACTTTACCTATATCAGCCCTATTGGCTAAAAAGCCATAATTATTCTCTTGACTTTTCTTTGTGAATTGATATTGCTATGGAAAATAATATCCCCGAAGACAGAGAAAGGTAATATTCATTTTTTAAAAAAGCTATCTTATTATGTTCGCCTTGCTGTTAAGTGTATTTCTTCTTTAGCCTAGAAGTGCCATAGTGTGGCAAAACAGTGTATCCTACATAACGATTGTAATTTAAAACTGAAAACCAGTAGGTATCTTTTCTTCTTTGCTTTGGTTTTGCTGGCTGGGTGATTTTGGGGGCCCTATCTGTAGACATATACCAAAAAAATAACAACAAAACCCAGTAAATGAATTACAGAGGTATAATTCCATTGAGGGTTCTGGAAACAGCGTTAGCCTCAAGAGGCAAGCTCTTATACTCTGTATCGGATCAGAATTGCAAGACAGAATTATAGCTCCATTGTATTCAAGGTTTGCTTGTTGTTAATTTTATGGAGGACATAAAAGGTAATGTAAAGCATTTATCACATCCTTGACCCCTTTAAGAACCCTGTATCCATGGCAGCTGATACCAGGTAGTCGGAAGAGGAGGCCCTGAATCTTCACAGTACATTTGAAGAAAAAGGAACGTCTTGTCCCTTGTATATCTCTTTGACTTTGAATCCATGTAGTGGTAAGTTTGGGATACACTTTAGTTTTTTCAGTTAACACATATGTGTTGAGCTCATACTCTATGGCAGGGTTTGTTCTAGGTGCTGGGGTTATAGCAGTGAACAAATCAGGCAAGAAACCCTCTTGCCCCCCTTGGAGCTGACTTATACTGCAACTAAACAAGTAGAGTGTAAGCTATGTTACAGGTGACAACCCATTTCATGCAAAATTGGTTAAGGAAACATAGTCGAGGGGGGATTCAGAGCTGGGGGCAGGGGTTGCTCTTTAAAGTAGGATAAGAAAGACCTCACTGATATCATGGGTTTTGAGCAGAGAGCTGAAGGAGGCATGACAGCGAGGCCCGATGCCAATCTCTGTGCGAGAGTCTTCCAGAAAGGGAGGACAGCCCATGCAAAGGCCCTGAGGTGGAAGGCTTGGCAAAGGGAGCAACAATGCCAGTGTGAGCAAAGCCAAGGTGGTGGAGGGGGTGATGGAGGATGAGGCCCCAGAAGACTCACTGGGGTGGATCCTACAAAGCTTTCAAGATCAAGGGAAGGCCTTGAGAGTCTCAGAGTAGAACGGGGAGCCATTGGAGAGTTTTGAGCAGAGAAATAATTACATTTCAAGAGGATCACTCTGGCTACTTCATAGTAAATAGATGGTCACTAGGCAAGGGTTTAGATAGGAGAAGTTAGAGGACTTCCACCACCATCCAGGCCAGAGATTGGAGGGTGTGAATGTAGGTGGCAGGTGGAGTTGGTCAAGATGCATTCTGTCTTTAATTAGGTTGAAGGTAGAGCCAACAGAATTTGCCGACAGATTGGATGGGGTATAGCCCCACGGGCCCATTTCACAGGAACTGCTGCCAAGGTGCCACAGAGACCTCTGAGGTTCCCCTCCCTCCTGCTTTGGCTCTGATGGTGAGTTTTCAACACTGCGTCACTCGTCATGTCGCTTGCTCCAGTGCCGGCTTTTGCCCTGGGCCCATATATAGCATATGCTAGGGCACAAGAACCTTATCCTGCTGCCCTCTGTTTTCTGAAACTCAGCTTCCTGCTGCCATTGCAAGGGGCTCCTGCCATCACTCAGCAGCTCTCCTGGGTCCAAGAGCAACAGGGGTCCCCATCCTCCCCGCACCACCATCTTACTGTGTCAATTATTCCTATGCCAGAATCTCAGATGGCTCTTCCTTTCAGACTCTGCTCCAAGCCTTCACTGCTTCATGTTAGGCTGATGCAATAATTCTCATACTGGCTTTTTGTTGTTTTCCTTCTTCCAGGAAGCTGGGAGCTGGCAGCAAGAATTATCCTTGTCCGGCTTCATTTTCACCCTCCCCCAGCCCCTTTCAGGCTCCCGTCTCAGCTTCCAATTCTCCCCAGCCCCACCCCCCTCCTCAATTTAAATGATTTACGTGTTCTTTGGTAAACATTCTCACCACACCCTGTTTATCATCAGCACACATTGATATAATTTTGGAATCCCTCTGGCAAACCACTTTGAGAACTGAGAGCAAACAAAGCGAACACAGGGTCTGGGCTGGGCAGGGGTTCTCCTCGTGTCCATTCCCTGCTCAGCCCTGCTCAGCCCTGCTCAGCCCTAGGGAACTGACCATTGCAAACGTCACTGGACTAGTGAATGCCACTGGGAGGGGTCACCCTTTACCTTGTGAATCTTTATTGTTCTTCTTAGTGTAAATTAATTAATTGGTGTATTAGTCATTTATGTAACACACCAAATGTTTCTATTGTTCTGATGCACAAAAGAGGATCGTACTCCCTGGCCTCTTTTTTTCTTTTTTTTGGTTGGATAGCACAGTATGACTCGTCCCGGCCAATGACTAGAGAGTAGAAATAATATTTATAATTTCTGAGCCAGTGCATTCAATTGCCAGGAAAAGACTAGAGCCTTCTTTCCCTTGGGGATGATGACTGCAACTACTGCGGTGCTGGCCTGGGTCACCGATTGTGACCTGCATCACCGAATGATTCTGAGGAGCAGAGCCCTTTAGCAACCTGTGATGGATATATAACATGAGGGACAAATCCTTGAGGGTTTTTTTTTTTTTATTACTGCAGCAGAACCTAGTCTATCCTGCCTGATATATTCAGGTCATCTGTCTGTGATCGTTACTTGAGAACAGCACCTCAGGCAGCGGGGATTTGGGTGGATGAAAAGGACAAACCTGAGTCAGGTGCCGGAGCGGCCCCTGCTGGTCACTGGGTTTCTCAGGATGATGGTACCAGAAAAGGGAGCAGGGTTGCAAATGAAGGAATGGAAGGATCCTGAAGGCAAAATTCTGAGATAGCTAGGGTTTGCCTAAGGCTGATACTATGGTCTCTTATGGCTTCTCCGTGGTGACAGAAAAACGATTTAGTGATTTCTGCCTAACAACACAGCCTAATGCTAGATGCCTTGCAGCTGGGGTCCCATGTGGTCAGGAGGGAAACTCCCTTACACGTGGTGACAAGAAGGCAAGGCCAGAGATACAACAAACTGCCTCTGTCTTAACCTCCAAAGGGGATGGCTCGCATGCACCATTTGCCCAGATCTGTCACGGTTATTGAAAGGACTGATCTCAGGCAGTGTCCACAAGGAGGTACCACAAGGTCAGAAGAACGCAACAAGGCCCGACGCCGTCCAAGTACCACAGTGTGTCAAAGGAATGATTTCTCACTTCCTGTAGGCACCATTAGCTAAATTGCCGTCTCTGCTTTTAGTACCTCCTTTGCCAGGATCATTGTTTCTTGCTTTGAACTTTGGGGGGAGGAGGAAGGAGAAGCAAGTGCCCTCTGCTTCCCTCCGTTTAGTGAGAAGCCTGGAAAAGGAGCCTGCTGGTTAGAAGGTTGCTTTGTGTTTAATTGGTGGGAGGAGGCCCCCGAGAGCCTCCAGCTTTCTGCTTGGGTTATGATTTCGTGACAGTGTGAAGTCGGCCTTAGAGCAGCTGCAGTGCTCCTGAGCTGTCAGTAACTCAGAGACTTCAACTCTGATTAAAACCCATGACTAAAAAAATTACCATAATCCAGTGACAGGCGCGAAGAGAAAGCCATACTGATACTGATAACAATGTGCCAGTTAAGAGGCTATATTATCTTTAGTGCCTTGCCTCAGCACCGGGAAATCCCCTCAGGGTTGCTGCGGAGAACACCGGCCCCCTGTTCATGGGTGTGGCCAGGTCTGTGGAGGGCCCACACACCTGGCGGAGGAAGGGGACGAGGTGCACCCCCTGGAGTAGTTTGCTGGAAGTTCTTCTGCTGGCAGGGAACAGAAGCCACTCTGAACCAGTGTGATGACTGGGGGCTGGGGCGGGGGAAGGGGAAGGTGGACAGAGGAGGGCAAAGGGAAAAAACTGGGACAACTGTCATAGAATAACAATTTAAAAAATGACTTAAAGAAAAAAGAGAGACCAGCAGGGAATGGGACTCTCGGTTTCAGTCCAGCAAACCCAATTAATTGCCTGAACCCCACTGAACATTTCCCTTAAAGACTCTTACCTCCTGATCCTTAAAAACACCCTGTGTTGTCCCTTTGGCCACCAGAGCTGTCCTTCTGTCTTCCGATCATCCAGGACATCGCTTTGCTACCGCCCCCTGCCCTGACTTGGGCCTCTGCATAACATCCCATACTCTGGTCTCACTTCCTTGGGGCCTTTCTGGTAGGTGACTCCGGCTCCTGGAGAAGCTCATTTGAGCTAAGTCGTTAATGCTGCTAATGGTTTACGGTGTTAGCCATTCTAGCTCATTTATTTGCATTTCAACAGGGACTTTTCAGCTTAAACCAAAGGTGTTACTACTTAGAATTTAGGGCACCCAACTCAAAGTTGGTGGGGGACAGCACTTGCGAGCCTGAGTCTGTAAAACTTGTCAGTAGGTCCCTGTAATACCGAGCCATGGCCTTTGCAGCAGGTCAGAATGGGCAACCCTTCCATTTTACCTTCATCTCCGATTATTCTTTACTTCTTCCCGCCCTCTCTTTTTTGCCTCCCTTGCTAATTGATATGCTTTCCTCTGGCCCCATCTGCTTGGAAAAGCAAATACTGCTCATTCTTTCTGGCCCAGTTCAAAACTGATGGCTTCTGTGAAGCCTTCTACCCAGGCAGAATTAATCATTTCCTTGTCTGGGATTTAGAGGTCAGTGGTTCTTAACGCTTGTTACATATTAGAATCACCTGGTGTATTGCAGGGTTTCCCCAGAGAAACAGAACCAAAACATATACAAGGCGAGATACACACACACACACACACACACACACACACACACACGGTTTTTTATATATATATATATATATATATATATATAAAAAAATATAATTATATACAAGATTGTATATATATATTGTGTGTATATAGGTATGTATATATTGTGTGTATATATATACATGTATATGTATGTATATATTGTGTATGTATATATATATATGTATGTATATATTGTGTATATATATACATATATACATATACAATAAGGAATTGGCTCCCACGATTATGAAGACTGAGAAGTCCCAAGATCTGCAGGGTGACTCGGCAAGCTGGAGACCCATGAGAGCCAATGTTTTGATTTATATTTAAAGTCAGGGAAAAAAACCCAATGTCCCAGCATGAAGGCAGTCAGGAGAAATTCTCTTTTCTTTTATTCTATTCAAGCCTTCAGCAAACTAGATGGGACCTACCATCACAGAAACACCCAGAATAATGTTAGTCTAAAGATCCAGGCGCCCTGTGGCTCAGTCAAGTTGGCACAAAATTTACCATCACACTTGGGAAACTATTAAAATAGGCTAATATTGCTGGGCCCCCTCCCAGGGGTTTTATTTTATTGGTTGTACCTGGGCATCAATATGTTTAAAACTTTCTTCTGCAAGTGGTAGGGAGGGCAAGGGCTAGCCTTACATGGTTACCTCAATCCCTACTGCATGGTAGCTAGTAGCAGATACTGAATTGATGCTTAAAGCTCAATTGTATCAGACTGTAGTGTAGGTGTTATGGGTTGAATTATGTGCCTCCAGCAAGATAAGTCTTAACCCCCAGTACCTTGGAATGTTACCTTGTGACCTTTGGTTTTAGGGTGGTTGTAGATATGATTATTGGGTTGGCCAAGAAGTTCATTTAGTTTTTTCCATACGATGGCCCTAGTAGTGCTTAGTTGTCTTTAACTTCATTTGAAACAATTCTGTTAGATTGTATTGTGACAGCTGTCATATCAGCGTGCATTTAAAAAATTTTATCAAAATTGGTGAATTTTTTACAGCCATTTGAATATTGAAGATAGAAGAATAAATGCAACATTTTTGGCGTATGATGCTTTATTATTTCAAGAAAGGTAAAAATGCAACTGAAATGCAGGAAAAGATTTGTACAGTGTATAGAGAAGGAGCTGTGACTGATCGAACGTGTCAAAAGTGGCTTGCGAATTTTGTTGGTGCTATTGACATTTTGGCCAAATACTTCTTTGCTATGGGGCTGTCTGATGCATTGGAAAATGTTTAGCAGCACCCCTGGCCTCTACCCACTAGAAGCCGATAGCAGGAGATAGGCGACACACTCAAAATATCCCAATCGACAAAGTTATTGGTGAAAGTGAAAAAAGTATCTTTTATTTTACAGAAAAAACTAAACTGACTTTTTGGCCAGCCCAGTAGTTAGGATGAGGTGTAGTGGAGTAGGGCGGTCTCCTCACCAATATGACCTGTGCCCTTAACGAGAAGGGGCACCCAGGCACACCGGGGAAATGCCATGTGAAGACCGAGGAAGGGATGGCAGTGATGCAGCTACAAGCCAAGGAATGCCCAAGATCGCCAGGAAACCAGCAGAAAGGAGCTCAGAAGGGGCAAGGAAGAGTTCCTGCTGCAGGTCTCAGAGGTCACAGGTGCTGCTGACACCTTGGCTTCTGACTTCTGGCCTCCAAAACTGTGAGACAAGGGATTTCTGTTTTTAAGTCCCTCAGTGTGTGGCACCTTGTTATAGCAGACCTAGGAACCAAGTCAACCATCAGTTATAGAAAAGAGGTATTAGGAGTGGTCTGCATTACATTAGTGGGAAGGTAGAGGGGGGCAAACAGGAATTAGTCTTTCAGTATGATTTCGGGAGTGTCTTGAGAATTGCTTTCTATCCTTTCCTCCCTCCCTCCCCCTTCCTCCTTCCTCTCTCCCTATCTTTCTCCCTCTCTCCCTATCTTTCTCCCTCTCTCCCTATCTTTCTTCCTCTCTCCCTATCTTTCTCCCTCTCTCCCTATCTTTCTCCCTCCCTTTCTATCTTTCTCCCTCCCTCCCTCTATTTCTCCCTCCCTCCCTCTCTCCCTCTTTGTCTCTTTTTCTTGCCTTCTAAGCTTTAATGTTTGAGATCTTTTAAATCCAAATGATCTTGTGAGAGATAATTGAGTCTTTTGAGTCCAACAGCTTTCCAGAAAGAATCATCGCACCGGTCTCCTTTCTCCCAGCCACCCGTAGACCCGCTAGAGATTAATAAGCAGGCACCTGGCCTGTCAGTTCATCCCTTGCCCCTCGAGTTGGATCGGTTGAAGGCTCATGCGTCAGCTCACATTTCTGGATCTGCAGAATCCCGGGTGAGCCAGTGGGCTCGGGTGCCCCATCAAGGTCATTGAGAGGCACTGCCTGCTTAGCCATCTGCCCCTCGCTCTTTGACGTCTCTTCAAATTAAACACCACGCCCCGTGGTAAAATTGTTCTCTCTCTAAAAATAGCTAACTTGGCTTGAGCTGCGCTGAAAATGTTACAGAGGAAGGGTGTCGGGGGAAGAAAAAGGGAAGGCCACAGATTCAAGGGCAAATTTCTTGGTCAGATGACTCCAGTCTCCGAGGCATCCCCAAAATTCTCTGTGTAAAGGCGGCCTCTCCTCAGCTTTCCTTGTGACTTCCTATGCTAAGCTCCCATCCACCAACATGAATGTTTCCCTTTTTCTTCCTCAGTCTTTTTTTTTTTTTTATCCTTGAATTTATGTGGTATCAGAAAATCGCTAGAGGTTACTCTAAGAACAGTACGCAGGCCCTTCTCTGTGGCATCATGGCACGCTAATTTCAATCACATTATTGTGAATTAAAATGGAAACTGTCCATAGGCAACACATTGTTACTAATGCTTTCTGCAGCCACATCGTTAAAATATCATAATATAATTTTATGACCAATTGGCCTGCAATTTTACAGGGCTGCTACAAACGTCACGTTGGCTCCCAGAGAAGGGCCCTGGAGCCGCCTGATTTCTGTCCACTGTTCTCCACGCTGTTTTCCCTGACCGCTCCGCTCTGCCCTGACAGACACTCTTTCCTCCCGTTGGCTACCCGCTTGGGCCTGCTCCCCGTGCCTGTCGCCGTTCCACAGTCAGTTCCTGCCAAAGTTCCTCAGACTATTTCTTTTTTTAATGTTTGACCTTTGCCCATTTCCTGCTGTACCCACTACTCAGATTCTTCCTGCTCCCTCTCGGCACACACGCACTTCCTGCCCGGTAGAGTCAGTCTCCCCTCCCCACGCCTGGCCCTCGTTATTGGCCACTTGCCAGCCTTTGAATCCAGTTCCTCCCTTGTGCCCCATGGTGTAAAGAGAGAAGGGAGGCTGTGCCTAGGGACGGGGGTTCTCGGCTCCACGGAGAGGTTCACGTTTTGATTCCCGACCCTTCCATTTCTGAAAAAGCTGCACCTCTGAGTCCCTCATTATGGCGGCCCATGGATGTCACTAGGTGGTCCCTCTTCCTGGCAGGTGCACAATACAGAGGCCCTGAGTGCGGAGATAGATATTCCTGGCCCAGCTTTCTCAGAGGCTGGTTTTTATTTCTGCTTCTTTCAATAGATCAGCTTCCAGAATCTGTGATGACTTTGAGGTTCACTTCGGTGTCTGCATAATACACTGCCTGGTTAGCATCACGTGTAGTTCTCCGGGCTTTAGATAAGCAAGGTAGAGAGGCCAGCACGTTAGGAATGCACTAGACGGTTTGGGTGGCTCTCACTGTCCCCACTTCAGGCCACCCCACCTCTGGTCTATTTCCAGGGTTTCTGAACAATATTGCTTCTCAAAGTGTGGTCTGGGGATGGGCAGCCTTGGGGACATCAGGGAGCTTCTTAGAAACGAGGCTCTCAAGGCTCGGCCCAGGCTGAATCACAGCCTCACCTCACCAGCATTCCCTGGTGGCTCGGTGTGAGGAGCAGCGGTCCTCGCGGCTGTGTGGGGGCCGAGCGGAGTCGCCCAGGTGCGTGCGGCTGCCCCGTGCAGGAGGAGCCAGACCGGCACCTGCAGCTGTAGCTGAAGAAAGCCCCTTAAGGATGTTAGCAGGCCGAGAGCATTTAGAGGCTATGGATGTGTCTGCACAGCAACCTTTTATGGGGATTGCTTAATTAATGTTAATTGCTCTTGGCCTGTTGTGTGACTCAGGCAGGATTTACGGGAAATCACCATAATCTAAAACCCTATAAAAGAGTCATTGCTTTTAGAGGCCTCGTAACTCATGCCTGGAGACACCTTCTGATCTTTGTTGTATCACCCAGATGTATAAATACTGCCTACATTTGCATAATTCTCAGAGGTATCCAGGCACTTCCTTTTGGGGGGTGGGGGGCAGGTGCATCTGAGTGAAGAGCAGTGTTCCTCATATGTTATGATCTGGCTGGTGGATGGTGAGAATTTGCTTTACAGAGAGAGACAATTTATCCAGTTTTACTACCCAATTCTGGGCATTCATGGATTCCATAAATTGTGGTGTTGTTGCCATTAGCTCAGTGGGTGTGTATAAAGTTGTTTCCGCATTACTACAAAACCCCATTGCAGCTCCTCTGTGTCCCACAGGTCAGGGAGAGGGGGAGGCGGACTGGGGATTAACGGAGGGGCAGCGCTGGCTCCCGGAGAGCTGGGACCCCATCGGAGGAATGCGCAGAGTGCTTCCTGCAGCAGGTCGCTGTGCAAACACCACGGGTGGGCTAGAAAGGAAAGGGACCAATAGGGTTGGGGACATGCCAGTCTGTGCTAACCCATGCCTGAGATCACAGCCGTTTCGGAAAAAGAACGTGCGTTTAGCATTGATCTTTGGCCTCTTTGCCCCCACCTTCCGCGGGCTTTTTCTTCACCCCTCTGTGCCCTCTCATTTGAAAGGGACGTAGGCCTATTCTGGACTCATTTACGCTCCGCTTCACTTACCTCGAACACTAACTTATTTCTCACGTTCATTACCCTCTGAAACTTGCACTCTTTAAGCTTTGAAAAATCACTCCTCACAGTGATTTTCCTAAGTGAGGCATGTCTTACTTGCCTCTTTGAAAACATCTCTTTCATGGTTCTGAAATGTTCTTTATCCCCCTGTATTCCATCCTCTCCCCAAACACAGAACATCATCGGCTTGCTCAAGATGAGACCAAATCCTACTCATCGTCCCTGAGTGGCCTTATTTTGGTTTATTTTTACACTTGCTATTTCTTCCAATCTCACTAAGATCCTGCGATGTAAGTAGGGCGAGTACTGTAATGCCTTTGTCACAGATGAAGAAACTAAGACCGGGAGCCTTTCTCTGGAAGCAGAGCTGGGCTGGAGTGCAGACCTCGGGCTGCCTGTGCAGAACAGGCGTGGCCCCGGGGCTGCAGCAGCACAGTGGACCCCTGTCCTCTGTGGGCCCTGGCCTCTAGGCTCCCTGATGACAGCAGCACTGTGTCCACTGGGCAGCCTCGCCAGGTCCTCTCTGCTGTGTGATGGGGTCACCCTCAGTCTACTCAGGGACGAGCCAAGGTCAAGAAACTCGCCGAGCACAGCACTCCCTCTTGAGCTTGTTTTTGCCACCCTGCCGTGGGCATGAACCCATTTGTCAGCAGCTGGAGTCTCCACATATCCGCCCCAGCTCCCCACCCCGCCTGTGGCACAGGGGCTCTGCGGCTCTCACCGGTCTCCCAGGCCGTGTAGTAATTGGTCTGGGAGCGATGACCCATTTTCCTGTACCGAGCAGCATGTGCCATCTGCGGGTGCTCTCGCCCAAATGATTCAAATTCTCCTAAATCCAGTTTCACTGTCACTTGTTATTTGTTCTGCGTCCCAGCTTTGCATCGTGTGCTAATACAGAGATCTGAATCTCTGTCATTCCACTCCCTCCAATCTGTAGATGAACTGATGGAGACTCAGTGATTCCCAGAAAAGAGAGAGAGAAAATGCAGCGTTCCTTCCCTCCCTTCTTCCTTCCTTCCCCCCTCCCTGATTACTGAGCATTTACCCTGCCCGGGGCTGGACACTGGTGGGCATAAAGCTGACCAAGGCCAGATGATTCCTGCCTTATAGGAGCAGACATGCCAGTGGCCTCATCCCCCAGTGAAACCGAACAGCGTAGACAAGAATGGGGTCGCACTGAATATCAAATCCCTTCCATCTCCCACTAGAACGAAGCGCCCAAAGCAGGGACAATAGTCTTGCTTTCTGATAGGTCCCCAGCACCCAGAAGAGTGCCTGGTCCACGTCTGTGCTCAGTGAGCATTGAACTGAATTTCAGTTTGCATTATTGACCCTGGCTCTCCATCCTCCCTTAGCCACATCTTTGCTGTGAGGCTAGGCAGCTCCTCTGAGAGGGGAGCATTCTTCCTGCTACTTTGCTTTGGGCTGGGGCATGCAGCTTGCTTTGACTAGAGGCCTACAGGGGAGGAGAGTGACAATGTGTTAGTTCCAAGTCAAGGCCCCCAAGAGCCCACTGCACTTTTCTACTCGCTTCCGGCCTCTGTCACCTCCATGAGAAGAGCATGTCCTGGCAAGGCCACTGGTCCAAGGATGTGGGGGAAGACAGCAGTGGACATCCAGACCCCCAGACTCCTAGTAAACAGCAGGCTGCCCCAGCCTAGACTTAAATAGCCACGAAGTTTAAAATACTTACTGCCGGGAGCTTTACAGAAAGTTTGCTGGTCTCTGACCCCATCCCGAATACAGTTCAATACTTTGATCATTTAAAATTTGGTGATGGGAGTATATGGTCAGCATCTCTTTTCCTTATGAGAATTAAGGAATTCCCCAAGTATTTCATCTGGAATCTTTTGACTGAGCCAATCTACTGTAATTCAAAATCAAAAAGAAAAGAAGATTCTTTCATCTTATTTGAAATCCAAAAGCCAAGCCAAACCAATTATCAGAAGTTATTTAAAATTTCAATCAAAAGCAGGCTTATTAATGGATTGGAGGGAATAACTTCCTAACTTTTCTTGTAAGCATGTTCTTAGTTTAGAAATGAGCTGTACATTAGCAAATAAAATGTGAAAAAGAGTTTGTATTAAAGGGAACTGACTTTTGGCTCTTTTTATTCTCAGAGATGAATCAAACAGGGTACAAAATGGCCTTTTTCAGGTCCGGAGCCAAACTGAATTTTTCAGAGGCAGCAAAGTCTTATTCATGTGTTATTTAGTGATGTCTCATGGCAAGCAGTGTGGTTGCACTTAACATTTAAAGGTGAAAATATTGTATATATCAGAAATGGAGTTTTCCCTTTTCTGTAACATTAGTTATATATATATATTCATATATATATATATATATATATATATTTTCATAGTTATTTGCATCCAAGGGTCTCAAAGAGCTCTCTCCAATAAATAGGCTCACAATCTTTCAGAAAGCCAAGAAAAAGCAAGACTTTCCTCACTCATGAGGAAACTAATGTTTCAGATCACATAGCTCTTCTAACAACAACGAAAAGCAGTAAATGAAGAAGGAGACTGTCACCATCAAGAAATACAGCTAGAAAGAAAACACTGTGACCAGCCTCACTTAGCTCTGACCAGCCTTCCAGAGCTGGAAGTAGGCATGGCAGATGGAAACTGAGACCAGTAAGGATGACAGAGAACAGAGGAAAAGGAGTAGCACACACCCTGGAATGCTGTTCATGGGTTACCTTAGGAACTGTCACCTGTGAATTGTCTCGTCAAGCCTGAAGTGATCAGTATTTGATGTCATGTGATGTTATGGGGGAGCTGGCAATGCAAGCGTACTCGTTTTCCTAAAGAAAAGGAAGCCGAGGAACAGAGAGATTAGACCTCACTGGGCAGGAGACATTTAAGTAAAGACTGGATGGGTGCCAGTATCCAGGAGAAGAGTCTTCCAAGCAGAGAAAACTGCAAGTGCAAAGATCCTGCGGTGGGCGCATGTAACTGGATCACAGGGGAGCAGTGCATGAAGTCAGGGAAGTAGTGGGGGCCATATCCTGCAATGACGCTGGATCCCCCAGCGAGAAGAACCGTGGATGTAAGACGTGTGGGGCAGAGTAGTGACATGGTATGACCAACGGTAGAACTGGAATTCAAATCCAAGTTTGAATTCATCTGATTCCAAAGTTCATACTCTTTCTACTCTATTGCACAATGCCAATCTTATCATAACCTACATCACACACAAGCTCTCTACCATCTCCCTCTCTCTATATATTAGATATAAATAGAACTATAAATGTAGATAAAGAGGCAGAACCCATATGTAGCTCCTTTGTCCGTGATTATGCTCCTTTGGCCCAGCTATCCGTTCTTGTGCTGGCACCATAGTTTTCTTTATTGCAGCTTTATAATAAGTTTTAAAATGTAGCATAGCGAGTTCTCCTTTTTTACCCCTTCTTGAGTGTTTATTTTTCTCGATGAGCAACTGGGCAATTTTGTAAAGTTTTTCTGGAAATCATGGACAAATTAGCACCTTAATTTAAGATGCTTCAACGTTAATGTTATTTTTCGCTTAACGGGATTATGCGAGGTATTCATAGCTCCCCCGGGTGCACGTGTGCGCACACACGCTCACAAATATGTATCTACATGAGGTTTTGGGTACCTATATAAAGAGTTTTAGCTTCAGCATATTTTAAGATCCCCTGGAGGCAGGGACTGGAGCAGCGCTGGCCTGGGAAGCTTTCGCATTAAGGCCAACAAGCTGAAAGAAGGTGCCTCTGGTAAGAAACGGCAGTGAGGAGGAAACTAGTTCATCGCAGGCTGTAGTTTTTAATATTGCTTTGTTCTTGAAAAAGTAGCATGGTTCACTTTGAGCCTTCCATTTTTTTTTTTTCTCCAAGCATAATTTTGATACTGTGGGATTTCTTGCCAAGCAATATCCAGCAAATAAGTCCCAGGAGGATATCTGATTTGTGTCTGCACGTAATTTTCTTGGTGTGGGTCTTTGGTAATAAAAAGGCTAAATAACATCTATGGTCCTGGAAAAATTCCTTCAATTATGGAGTTGTTGAGGCTCTGTTAAGAACTGATGAGACTGATAGTCCCTGGCTGGTCCGATAAACCAAGAGGGTAATCTCCATCTCTTTAAGTGGGTGTGAATTTGATACATATATATTCATCACAAGTTAATGAGAAGCCTGTGCTTTTGATCCAGGAAGACACCAGGCTCTTCCTTTTCTCTTGCAGAAAAACATTCAAGTAAAAACATCCTTGTGAGAATTCCCCATAGGAAATTCCATGCATCTGTTCAGATTAAAAAGGCATCAAGTTACTTATTTCCTGTAATAGAGAGGGACTTCTCTGAACACTGAGTTCTCTCCTGAAAGGCCGATGCCATAGTTCTGGGAATTGTGAGATACTGGAAGAAGGGAGTGATGCTCTTAATAGTCGATTCTGAGGGCGTACAGCCGCTGAGAGCCACACGTGAACTGTGCTGAGAAATCCGACTGCGTTTGTTGTCCGCACAGACTCGGTGCCAGGAAATTTCTGAGATTTGGCACTTTTAGTCCAGATTCAGGGTTATTCTTTAGTACCACAGTTCACATAGGTATTTCTAGCCTGTCTCCGAATTGTGGATAACATCAGAAATGGGATTCGGCTTGTAGCGAGCCAGAGAGCTAACTTATTTTTTGAAAATTAAATTAGGATTAGCCAGAGTGCCTCATATCTCTGCAAGCTGTGCTGCATAATAAGGTGGAACTGAATGCCGTGCCCAGGAAATTTATGCCACATTTGCAGCAACATTTCCAATAAAAAAAAAAAGTTGAATTGATGAGCAGAGAGTTAATCATGTAACTCTGTATAATCTCATGACCCACTCTCCAATGGAGTAATAATTAACTGTTGGTGTGCACTGGGTTACCCGGTAATGCTCTCTGCCTTGGCTTTCCATCAGCAAGAGCCCAGCTACCAGGCTCAATGAGTTCTGAGGAAAGCCAGTTAAGAAATTGGATTTTCTTATACAAAGGCAGCACTTGGGTTTGCCCCAATTTGGAACAGAGCTCTTTTCCTGGCTAACGGGGTGGTAACTGACTCAAAACAAATTTCTCATGTCAGGACATTCTGAAAGGTCAGTTCTGGGCATCCATAAAGGAAAAAAACCCATAAGTTAACCAAAAAGGACAAAAGTGGTGGCACTTTCATACCGCTGCCTCTGAGCGGGGGCCTGTGTGTCCGCACGATTCGTTGTTAGCGGCCCTTTCTCACTCTATTGCAGGAAGAGAAGGACTTGCTCTAGCTTCAGAGAAGCCTGATTCTACTGTTATTTTAAACAAATTAAAAATACCCCTTTAGCTTTTTGAAGCTTCAGTACTTAGTGTTTTGTAACCTGTACACTTTTGATTCCTCTAGTGATCAGGGGCTCTGGAATTAATACGCACATACAAGGTTTTAAAAATCAGCTCACAAGGTGATCTCCTACTGTGTTTTGAGTGAATGACTCAGGACTACAAGCTTAATGGCAGCTACAGAGAAAAGTCATCTGACTTTTTTAATGATGTCCCCTTTCCAGGTAAAGTGTCAAAATAATTCTTCCATCTAATTTTTCTGGAACCCACTGAAAATGTACCACCCTATTTTTCTCCTCCCTCAAGTGAAGAATACACCATCGCTCAAGAACTAATGCAAAAGTCTGAAATCTTATTGAATAAAACCTATTTTTCTACCCTTAAATTTAAATTTAAATCCCCAATTTAAAAAGACGGACATTCAAAATGGCTTACAACATGGCTCACCAAAGCTAGAAAGTCCAAGTGACTACAAGTTACTTATTTCATAAGTAAAACACATTTGGTGGCTTCACAGTGTTGATGGGAGTCAGGTAGCGGTGCAGAGTTATGATTCTGCCAGCATGGCGAGTGTTCTTGGCTGGGGGTGGGGGTGGGGGGTGGGTGTCTCTCATGGGTAAAATGGAGGCAAAGTCATTTCATATTAAATGCGTATTGTAATTGTGAAAACTGTCCTGGGCTCTAGAAAAGTTAACAAACATCCAAATGTGGACAGTTTACTCAAACAATGAGAAATCAGTGAGTCCTGGAATATGTGATTCACAAAAGCACATTGAAAGCCCTCATTAACCTTAGATGCTGAAGACCCCAGGACAGTTATCAAAAGCTCTATTAAAACTTGCTATTTATGTTAATTCCCCGATATGGGTCTTCTGAAACCTGTGGAGCCTCAGGATGTAAGTTGTGCTGTCCAATATAGTAGCCACGAGCACCCTGTGACTATTGGAATTTAAGTTAATTAAAAGTATATAAAAATGTAGAAAGTCAATGCTTCAGTCATACTGGTCTCATTTCAAGTGTTCACATGCCCATGTCAGGCAATGCAGTGCCAAAAGGAACACCTTCACCATGGCAGAAAGTAGTGTTGGGTAGTGCCAGCTTAAATGAAGGAGAAAAGGAAAGAATTATTTATGGAGAAGTTAGAATGCAATAGGCGCCATATTGGATCTGTGTTTTTCTCATTTCACAGTGCAGAAGCTCAGCTGCAGGGGCTCAAGTCTTTTGTCCAGGTCACATAACTAGTAGAGAGCCGAGTTAGGTTTGGAGCTGATTTCTCTTGACTCCAAACCCAGTGCCATTTCCAATTATGGTCTGGGGTTTCCTCACCCATTCATCCATCTAACACATACCTGATGATAGAATGTATGTTTTAACATCACAGGAAAGTAGGTGAAAACCTATACTGAGCAAACTGGGCTCGCTACTTACTGAGAACCTATGGCAGCAATGGGGGCTATAAGATTAGAAAGATGAATATAGTTCCTGACTTCATAGCACTTATAGACTATGGGCGAGTCAAACATTAAATAGATAATCACACAATTAATTATCAGGCACACTTGGTAAGTATCAAAGAGGAAATTCCATCAGTTTTGGGAGAGGCTTTCAAATCCCATTAAATAACAATAAAAACAATAATAATTAGCCATAAAGCTTTAGTTTTCAATGCCTGTGACGTTCAAATTAGTAAGACAAATCTATGATACTGTTGGCCCCCTGATTGCTGAGTCTCACTGTAATCTTTATGCCTGGTAAACAGAGAGATCTATTTCATTCAAGGTCATCCTGGGTTGGCATGACCAACTTCAATTTCATCCAATTCTCTTTGGGTAGAAGCATTTTTGAAACAAAGAGCTGAGATCAGCTAATTTGTCAACATTACAAAGCAGGAGCCTCATCCTCGTAACTCTTCTCCCTCATTGAACCTTCCCAGCAACAGCAGCTGACATATGAACCTTGCAGATGAAGATGCAATAGCACGGCCATTTCTCGACCACACTGTGGAGGGGAAGATAGTGGGAAAATGCTTCTTCTTAGCTATTTCTTTGTCATTTTTAACAGGGTCAAACTCAAATACCCATAAAAGGAGATTGAGAGCCAATATGCTACCCCATCAAATTTAAAAGGCTAGGAAAAAAAGTTAAAGCCATAAACTTATCGTTTTCAGTACTTTATTCCTTTTAATACTAGTCTATTAGTTTCAACAGAAGGACAACAGAATATCCATTACACCGTAACTTGACACGCCTATTATGCCAATATGATTAGTTTTTGCAACGTTCTCATGGACTGGTTATAGTTTATAGAAAAATTGACTTTACAGAATCAGAGAAGTTAGAATTGGAAACATTCTATTAGGTTACTAGATACCTCTCCTGAGAAAAGTAGGGAATTGATCCCTAGTTCACAGTGTATTGTCTGATGCATTTTTCTATCAGGTTTTGATAGGCTTATATATTTATTATAGGCTGGCAATATGTACCACTAAAAATTATACCAATCCATCTGAGAAATAAAATTCTAGAAAAATAAGCATTTGCTGAGGGCTAATTTTCCTTTGGTGGATTCATTTTTAATATACGTGCCACTGTTTATAGCCTCTCATGCTATAGGCAGCAGGGTAGTAGAGCAGATCATGGCTTGGCATTACAATCAAATAGTGAATTTGCATATCTTAAGTTGTGGAAATTTCCCCAGACATAATTTCCCATCAGAATTCTACAATATGTGGTATGAATCTTTGGTTCCCAAAAATAGCTTATTTTCTGTACAGGAAATTGAGCACTGCACCTCAAGCAAGGGCCCACAATCAAACTCTTGGCTATATGGACATTTTCTTCTTTTTGGGCAGTGTGTACTAAGCTGTGATCCTGGAAGACACATTGCCAGAGGGACTCTGAACTGGAGGGTTGGCTGGGGGAGGGGTGTGGCGAGGGAATGAGCCGGTGCTGACAGACACTCTCTGTGTTCTTTCTATCTTGCAGTGACTCAGAGAGGGAAGAGGAGGGGAGAGGAGATGGCTTCGCCAGGCAAAAGTTACACATGATACGAATATCCAATAAACTCCCGGTATCTCCCAGGTCAAATGGGTGGGATTTCTTCTCTCTGCTTCAAGGCATGCTGGTCAAGAATTCTCTTCCCCTTTAAGACCATCCTGGAAGTTTATTTTCGCCTGAATTCATTTATTAAAGGTGCGTCCTGCTAGGTTTTCCCTTCACCCCTCTCCCCTTCATGGAGATAGCAAATGGAGCGTTAGATGCAGGCTAAGTTGAGGGATGGGAGGGGAATCAAGGCTGTGTCTGGAAAAGGGCAGAGGGAAGGGAACAGGAACATAGCATTCAGCGAAGTAACGCCTGGTTCCCCCTGGTGTTCGCATTCTCGTGTCCCTGTTCAAAAGCCCAGATGAAATTCTTGTTTGTTCAGGATGCAGCTGATGACTATTATGTCTGGAGAGCATCCCGGAGAAGGTCTCATACATCTTTTATACACCTGCATGCTAAATGAGCAAGAACACCCAGGTGCTGAGTAAGACTTATGAATTTGTTGTAAATTATGCAAACAAGTAATTTGGCATGTCCAGAAACTAGTCCTATCAGTGAACAGTTTTTCTAAACTCTCTATAATTTAAGAGGATGCACACTGGAAGGCAGTGAAACAGTGACAAGGCCTAATTGCTGAGCAATGTCTCTGCTTCGACAGGTGCCAGTCACAGGGAAGGATGCTAGCCCACCAGGGACTGTTTTACACCCAAGGCAGAAGCCAGTAAAACTGTTTCAGGAGTCGAAAGAAGGCAGGCGCCTTAACCTTGTTAGCCCCAGAATGGCAGCGGTAAAGACGGCTTCATCCACGGGACCAGAGGCTGTGTCAAAGTGGAGATGGCGAAACAGCTCTGAAGAGAGAGAGACAGGGAACTGTGCTCTTGGGGTCAAACGGATTTTCCGTAGCAGTTGAGAGCCTGCTCTTCCTACGACTCAACGTGTGGCTTGTGGCCCAGCAGTATCAGCATGACCTGGGCCTGGGCCTTACCCCAGACCGCGGAACTGGCATTTTAAGAAGACACCGGGTGATTTGTATGCACATTAGAGTTTGAGAAGCGCTAGTACAAGCCCCCAGCTTCCTAGCGGCTGTTCCACTGTAACGGCCTGGACTCACTAAGAAGGGACGTAGCTTTTTCAGCCCAGCAGTATATTCCTCTCATCTTCATTCCAGCACCTTCCCCTCATGAGTACACATTCCTTGTTTGTTTGTTTTCTTTTTTCTTTCTTTCTTTCTTTCTTTTTTTTTTGGTCTGCTCTCATTGTTTTCTTTTGGGGACTCTTCCTGTCTAAGTGCAAGTAGTTCTGGCGAAGCTGTCAACTAAGAGGCGGAGCACCTGGCTGAGGGCTGATGTGGAGAGAGAGGGCCTTTGCTCTTTGGAGAATATAAGGGGCAAGGACATTACTTGCTTGGGACTGGCAGGGGGTATCTTGCTACCGCGTGTAGAGGGAATCGGTCCGAGGATGAAGCCAGAGGAGGCAGGCGGGGCAGAAAGGCGGAGAGAAATCATTTGAATACTCAGTCTGGTCGTATCCAAAGTCAGACAACTCATTGGACTTCTGAGCGAGCCAATAAATTCCCAATGGAGCTTAAGGCAGTTTTAGGCTGGCTTTCTGTCATTTGTAATTAAGAGTCGTCCTGCCCAATACATTCTTGAAACTGCATTATCAGTTCTCCCAAACTGGAAACTTTTACGTCTGGCTTAAGGGAATAAACTCATTGTGAGGTTCAAAACCTATAATTTGACAACTGTGTGAGTAAATTTGTGTGAGTATGTGTGTAAGTATAAACTGAGCGTAATTAAATATAGAAGGTTTAAAACTTTTAGGCATGCATGTGTTGTAACTACTGGTTATCTGTATAATTGTAGCAGGCTGTATTTATTTTCTAGATTTAGAGGCAATGCTTATTGAAATGAATATTTAAATTTATGCCAACTAATATGCTAATCAGCACAGCTTTGGTGTTTTAAAAAACAAGAGATAGGATTGCAGCGCTGGTATTTCAATGGAGCTGATGCTTTGATGAAAGAAGACAAAGAGGGCTTGAATGCAGATGAAACGTGCTCCCTTGGAATACCCAGTGCAAATGGGGAAATTTATGGCTCTGTAAACTGTTTTAAAATAGAAAACAATCCCTCAATTTAATATAGCAGTTTAACCATTCATTAATTTACTCCGGGCAAACACTGCAACTTTTCAGAAATGATGCCAACCATAAATAAAATCTACAACCACAAAAGAAAATATGTACTTTTACTTCTGCCAAATGTCAAAGTTTAAATCTGTAATTGTTCCAGTTAAAAAGCTAAAATCTGCCTCTCTTCCATGACTACTTGATAGCCAGTATTGGACATAGATTTCATTATTATGTATCTAATTCACCATTATGTAGTATATGTGTTTATGTATTTTAAAATTATCAGTTAGGATAAATTAAATTATGAATTAGAGAAACTGAGAAAATAGTATCGTGAATAAAGTGGAAATTTCTTTCTTTCTTAAGTAGGAAAAAAAAGGTCTGGAGGTGGACAGTCCAGAACTGGTATGGATATTGAGAACTGAAGATTTCTGGCTCTGAAAAGCAAGACTCTAATCCTCTAGGTTCCAGAGGACTGCTGCGTCTCAAGCCATTAGATCCACTTTCCCAGCACCAAGATGGAGAAAAAGAGGAAGAAGGATTTGCCATCTTCTTTGAAGAAGTCCTGTAAAGTATATCTGCTTACATATCACTGATCAGAAATTATGAGGGGGACAGGGAAATATGGCCTTTCCACTGGAGAAGAAAATCAGGAAAGACAAACGTAGAATGGCTACATAGTATGGGAGGACATATTTCCAGATAAAAATCATTATTCTGTTAATTTGGAAGAGAAGCTAAAAAAAAAAAAAGTACTTAGAAGACAACTGTTAAACTCAGCTCTAAATATTAAATATTGATTGATTGATTGATTGATTGTGTGTTTCCCCCACAAGAAACTAGCTCTGGGAGAGCAAGGGCATTATTTTGTTCTTCAGTATATCCTTAAAGCCATTCTACATTTGTCTTTCCTGATTTTCTTTGATCGGTTTAAGAACCTCGGTCAACGATGGAAAAGAATGCAGAAACTGCATCCAGACTGGGTGAGAAAGAGTGCTGCGACCAACTAATAATCTTTGCAGTGGATAGGACATCTGTGCCAACCTTAAAGAATCCCCCCAACCATGAACTTTTAACTGAAATGCTTTCAAATATATGGCTCCTGTGAAGCCAGTTTAAATCTAAATGCCCAAACACCTTTACGTTTGTGCTTAAAAATGTTGTATTCTGAGTTGAGATATGAATAGTCTCTGTGACTTTTCCCCCCTACGTGGAGTTCTCTTGTGTAGTTGTAAATTTTGCAGGTTTCCTGAGAGTTGCTAAAGGAATTATATGCAAATTCTAAGTTACACTCAGTTGGCAAATTCTAATGAGCAAGTGGCTGGGAAATGGTATTTTTACTGTCCTTTAAAAGACAAAATGGAAAAACAGGTCGTGAGTTTTATGCTGTCAGAGTAGAGGTGCGGTCCCCTGGCATGTTCATCCTCTGATTCACTGAGAACGCGAAAGGGGTCGGAGGGTTGATAAGGGCTTCCCAGGTTAGTCACAAATGCTAGAAAGCAAAGCTTAGGCTTTGTCTTTATTTAGTTCCAACAACCTAAGCGTGAGGACGAGAAGACCAGAGTTAAATTAAACTACAATTAAAAACAGCAAAGGCTGTACCAAATTGCATCTAAAAACTTTTGTCTAAAAAATGTCACTGCAGCAGCCTTCTTTTCCTGCCCCACACAACCCATTTCCTCATCGGTAATGGTGACAAGGGCGCCACTTGGTGATTCTTTCGGGGGGAGGGAATTATGCAACACCCCATAAAGGAAAATCAGAATTCTGGGCAAATAGTTTGCAAAGCCCCCTTGATGACTCTTCCACACTTTCCCTAGGACACAGGCCCTTTTTTCTTCCTACTTTTCTACTTGCAAGTCAAGAATTACTGACATTGGCATGACCTACTTTGCTATTTAGTTTTTGTTTTGTTTAGCTATTTCCATGCAATATGGCCTATTTTCTTTTTTAAAAAGCTTTTTAAATTTTTAAATTATAGCTGACATTTAAAATTATATTAGCTTCAGGTGTATAGCACAGTGGTTACACTTTTACATTTCTTACAAAGTGATCCTGCCAGTAAGCCTAGTGCCTGCCCCACACCACACATAATTATTACAATGTTATTGACTATATTCCCTGTGCTGTACTTTACATCCCCATGACAATTTTGTAAGTGCCAATTTTTATTTCTTAATCCCTTCAACTTTTTTACCCATTCCCCAACTCCTCTCCTCCTGGCAAACATCAGTTTGTTTTCTGTATCTATGAATGTGTTTTTGTTTGTTCATTTATTTTATTTTTAGGTTTTACGTATATGTGAAATTACGTGGCTTTTTGTTTGTTTGTTTGATCTGTTTCACTTAGTATAATACCCTCTAGGTCCATCTCTGTTATCCCAAATGGTAAGATTTCATTCTTTTTTCATGGCCAAGTAATATTCCATTGTATATATGCACCACAATTTCTTTATTTAACCATCTATTAATGCACACTTAGGTTGTTTTCATACCTTGGCTATTGTAAATAACGCTGCAATGCACTTTTTATTTGTTTTTTTTTAATCCTTTCACCTTTTTTGACACGTATTTCTTTTGTGGGGGTTCCTACAACTTCTGCTTTAAGAAAAGTTCTGTAAAAGCAGTTATTTTGCTCATTCATTCATTTGTTTATTTATTCATTCAGTCCCAGGCACTGTGTCAGGTGCTGGATATGCCATTGTGAACAAAACAAGCCAGGGCCTAACCCCGTGGAGTTGATACCTTCAGTGGAGGCAGACAAAAAAACCAATAGAAAAGTAAATAAGTATGTGAATAGATGATTAGAGATCATAGTAAGTACTGTGAATGAGAGGGACATAGTGTTAATGTCCAGAAGGAGGTACTTAATTTTAATTGGGTAAACAGGGCAAACCTCTTTGGGGAGGTAAGATTTGTGCTAAGATCAGGAGTCTGAGAGGCCACCTGCCGTGACAGCAGCGATGAAAGAGCGTTCCAGTTGGTGGAAAGGCCCGGAAATAAGGAGCCTGGCTTATTGGGAACGGTGAAGGAAATCAGTGTGGCCGAGCACACACGTGGGCCAAGCTGGTGAGGCAAGAACAACGAGCGACATGGGAGGATGGAGGAAAAGCAAAGGCCTGAACATGTCGGGGAGCGCAGATTTTACTCTAAACGCCATGGAAGCCCACTGAAAGACTTCTAGCCAGTTTGATTTGTCTTTAAAAGATAATTTTGGCTGCTGTTTGAAGATTGGATTGGAGTGGAGCAAGATAGAAAGAGGGAAATAATGGAGGAGGTGTCATCAGCCAGAATAGACCAGGTTACGCAGTCACAAGCAACCCCTGAATCTTTGTGGCTTATAGCAACAAAACCTGATTTATCATTCATGCTAACTATCCCCTGCATGGCAGCCGGGAGCCCTGCTCTGTCTCTTCTTACCCCGTGATCTGGGCTGATGGAGCGGCCACCGTCCTGAACACTGATGGTCACTATAGCAGGACAGGGAACACAGCATTCACGTACTGGCTCTGAGCCCCCTGCCTGGACGTGTCGCATGTTTTATTGTCCAAGTCAAGTTAATACGGTCATTCCTGAGCTCAACAGAGACAGAATGTATCCCTTCCAGGGAGGGGCACAGCAGGAAAAGAAAATGGAGTGTTTGGTGGACAGTAATACAGTGACCATGGAAATCCATCCCTGTTGTCCAAACAAGAGATGGTGGCCACTCTGAAGGGGGCGATGTCAGTCAAGACAGAGACAAATGAACAGATTTCAGATGATTTTTGGCATTACTTTTTGGATGCAGTGATGACTTGAATATGATTTCTTTTTTGTTCAGTCGCCATCATTAGACGGTGAACCTCACATCTAAGCCATAATATGCATCTCCTTATCGCCAGAGCCAAATGCAAAGAGGTTTTCTGAATGCAAGAGTGGGATCTTGCAAATCAAAAATTTGCCTCCTGGATGTACCATGGCTTGGAATGTCCCACAAATGGGCTGAAGCTGTTACCTAGAGGGAGAAGATTAATATATATATTTTTTATCCATTAAGAGAGAGCCTCACCGATTAGATTTTCTGCAGGCTGGTGAGCGAGGTTGATTTAAGAAGTCCTTCTTCGTGCTACAGGGCCAATCCTTTTGTGGGAAAGATTGGACTCTGAGAGAACCCTAGTGTCCTGCACACACCTGCTCCATTCCCTCTTGGGTTTTAAATTTCACCCATTTCCTATCAGTTTCAGGTCTCTCTACATCCCAGGATAGAATGAAAGAATGGGCATCTGTGACAATGCCTTTGGAGAAAATAGATTTTAGATAGAGCTAATAAATCCAGCACACAGAATAGCTCCCTTTAACAAAGGAAATGTCTGGCGGAGGGGAAAAACCCTGCGGAAAGAAAACCATCGAAAAAGCCGCAAGGAAGTCTGTCCTCCATGCCCCTGACGGCCCGAAGGAAGGCGCTGCTCTCCCCACCCCTCAGCTTCTTACGAAGCTCTGGCTCAGACCCTGCCCTGTGTCCGTAATTCCAGCACAGGCCCCAGTAACCGGTTTTTAGCAGAAAGAGGGAACTGGGAGTCAGCAGTTCTACAGAGGTGCAGTAGGCAAGCCAGCAGCCAGGGCTCCAAGCTTCAGGCCCTGGCCAGGGACTCCTGCTCAGTAGGCACTCGTTCCCAAAAGCACATCCAGGTCCCGTTGGCCAGTAATCGCAGGGCTCAGAGAGCCCGGAGAGCCGCGTGCTTCCACAGCACAGCCTGCCTCGCCCACCATCTGCTCCTCTGAAGGGGCCAGGCTCACAGGGAGGCCTATGGGCCAGAAACCAGTGCCGATTCTCCCCCTGTGGCTGTGCAGGGAATGCAGAGGGCGCTCGTGTTGGCCCTGATTCTTGTTCCGGGGCAGCTGACGCCTGCTTATTCTAGGCAGGGCACACACAATGCCAGGAGGCCAGATCCCAGCCACCCCCTGGACTGCCGGGAGGCCTGGCTCGTTGCCAGGTGCAGGACCGACGGGGCCTGATGGTTACTGTTCTAACTCCTGAGATATGTCCACTGCTGTATGTAAAGGCAATCTTAACGCGATGGTTTTCTGCATTCACCTGGTAAGTTTAAAGTTGGTATTCTGTTGGAGACAAAGTAAACAGAAACCAAACAAAACCAGTTTCTAGAATAATTCCTTACCTCCTGCCATCAATATTACACATCAATTATTTGTGATACATTCAAAAAGGAATGGAAGTCAACTGACATGCCAATCAATAACTTCTTCCCTCATCACCTGACCTGTTATGCTGTGAATAGACAGATACCTCAGTAGCACCACAAGCCAATGAGTGCAAAATCTACAGCTTCTTCCTCCCTCCCCTGCCCTCCCCTCCTCAGCACAGTGCCCAGTGCATAGTAAGGACTGAATCAATGGGTTCATCCCTGGGGGCAGCTCTGAACTGGGCTGACTTGTCACCTCAGTCCCAGCAAAACCAGGAAGGACTTGTCCACTCACTGACCTCAGATGAACATCTGATAAACTGTTGATTCTTTTGGTTGTTTGTGAGTTCGAACATACATATAAATGTTTGATTAGTTGGTACAAACATTAAATTCTATCTATGTAAAACATGCACTTCATTCTCCAGGCAGCTAACCTGGGTTAAGAAGTGGGCTCCTGGGGCGCTGTTAGAACTTGGGTCCCTGAGCACCCCTTCCCATCCGAGGCCCTGGCAGGCAGAGTGCATCAAGACCCCCTCATTTTGTAGATGAAGAACAGAGGCCCAGAGAGGTAAAGCATCCCATGGGTGGTTAGCCCAGCATGAGATGGAGAGGCAGGGCCAGCATCCAGGATTCACATCCTTCCAGCCCGTAGCCTCTCCCTCTGCTGTGCTCCACAGGGTCGGAGTTTCTAAGAGCCTCTCGAGCCAGGCACCGTGACCTTTTGTCATTCTCTTTAAAGCATGCTGTAATAAACAACTGGCAGTGATTTATTTATTTTTCTATAATTTCATATGGGGATTATAAGCCAGCCTATGTTATTGTCATTGTATTATGCTGGCTCCTTATTATATTGAAATGTTCCCTTTAACTACGTTGGAGTTATAGCGTATTTACTGTAAACAGAGGGGAACTAGCCTCTAGGAGGTGAGACAGCTAGTAGTGTAGGAGCTCAGGAATTTTAAATTAGGACAGAAGACCCTGGGTAAAACTGTGACGGAGGCCAGCACACTTGCTGTGCACGGGAGGAACCTTCCTGCAAGGCGTCAATAGAGTCGTGTGTGTGCTAACCACTGATTGTAGACTAAATGAATACGATTTCTGACACATATATCTTCTGCAGGTCCACAAGCATGTATTTCGAACCTTTGGGCCAAATGCGTTTCGGAGGTCAGATATTTCGGATTTTAGAAGTCAGGTAAAAGGATGTACAAACCGTATATTAATAACATTCCCAGCCGAGCGTGGGGCAGCACACTATAATCAAGCACTGATAGTTCTGCGATTAAATATGGGAGTGTTCTCTGCTAATGGGATGAAGAAAGACTATAAATGTTTTATGTCAATCCCAATCAGGTACCCCCCTCCCAATTAATTTGTCATAAAGTTAGCAGAAAAAGCTGTTTTCAGTGCTTTATGAAGTTTAGGATTATAGATAAGGAATTGTAGATCTATCTTAATTTAAATATTTGAATATGCTGATTAATAAGGGAGATTTAAAAAATAGGTGTAAATATTTAATAATACACCTTCTGCCATTATTTATTTTCTCACTGAATAGCTAGATACAAAGACAACCAAATCTTATGACAGAATTTGCAGAATGTTAAGGGCTCCTGACTGTCCTTGGTGGAACCCCAAGGTCCAGCAGGGCTGACCTCTCCCCTCTCAAGGGACCATCTCCCACCCTAGTGCACTGCCATTCCTGAGGGCGGGAGGACCAGCTAGGACCTAAGGCAGGAACCTGATCAGGAAATGCTCTACCCTTTAGGATGGGACTCCAGTCTTATTAAGGAGGATGATCCCTTTTTAATCGTATAGGCTCCAGAGCTAGACTACTGAATTAAAATCCTTGCTCTGCTACTTCTTGTAAGACCTCAAACAAGTCATTTTACCTCTTTGTACCACACCATCCTCCTCCCTTATAAAGAGTAAGAATACTTATACTCTTTATAGTTCCTACGAAGAAGACTAAGAATAGTTCCTATATCACAGGACCATTGTAGGGACTCAATAAGTTAATTCTAGTAGAACTTCTAGAGGGGTACAAAGGACATAATAATTTCTCAATAAATGTTGGATATTATTATAATTGCTATTAGTTTATATGTCTATTGTAGGCAGAATAATGCCCCCCCCCCGCAAAATATTCACACCCTAATCCCCATAACCTGTTACAGAATAGACTGGAACATTCCCCAGAATATAGCTTTGTAGATTTGATTGAGTTAAGGATCTTTAAGTGAGGATATTACCCAGGATTATCAAAGTGTTCCTAATCCAATCACATGAATCCTTAAAAGAGGAAACCTTTGCCTGGCTGTGGTAGGAGAAAGAGAGGTAACCATGGAAGCAGAGTCCAAGAGGAGCTACACTGCTGACTTTGAAGATGAAGGAAGGGGCCAGAAACAAAATGTGGTATATCCACAGAATTCAAGATTGCGGGGCTGTCAGAGGAAGGAAGTTCCGGTACATGCAGTGTTTGTTGTTCCTTCATTTCACTCTCATTGCACCTTGATCACTCTCTTCTTAAACTTCATTGGGATCGTTGGCCTGTCCCCCATCAACCCACAGGTTTCTTGAGGGCAGATGGGATGCCTTGTTCACCACTCCACTCAAATCCCATACCTGACACAGAGCCTGTCTTAGAGTGGGTGCTTGTTGGAGAGTTGGTGAATGAATGAGTATCAAATGAGTTATCCATCTTTCTCTCCTGGTCCCTTTTGTCATCAGATACATACATGAGTGAAAACAAATGACTTGAATAAATGGGTCTGTCTTTTCACAAGATCATGTGAGACTGAAAACAATCACTCCTGTTACCAAGCTCATCACTAGAAGTAGACATGGCCCCCCCACTACCTACCCAAATTCATTTTTCTTTTGTAGAGGCAACCAAGAAACCAATAAAGGCTCAAGTAAGAGCAATGGCTCTGGGTTTACCCCACAAGAGACTCTATGAACCAGTAGAACAATACCTGGTATGCGCTGACTTGGGAACTTCTATTCCACATCCCAGAAGCCCTGGGCCTCCCTCACAGGGTTACACCTGCCTTTGAAGGTCATCGTTCACAGTGTTACCTTGGCCCAGAGCAATGCACATATCAGCAAAAGAAATATTTTGATTTCTTCATTTCCATTTGATGGTGATAGGGCCCTTAATTCCTAATAGGTTATGTCACAGAAAGACTTTCTTGTGTTGAGTGTGGTTGAATTAATTGGACCAAGGCAATTAGCTGCTTGTTATCCCGCATTCGTCGGAAACAAATGGGGATCAATGCCAAGGACACGCAGAGAAGCCGGGCACACACCGAGCGCTAGTTCTGAATTGCCTTCAGACAGCATGCGCTTCCTAACATTTGGACCACCAGGCAGGCAGCATTTTTGGTGGATGGAAATAAAGAAAAAAAAAAAGAACAAAAAGAAAAGGAACTCCACAAATTGCCAGAACTATTGTGTTTCCTGACGAGTATCCAAATTGAAGTCACAAGACCTCTAGACATTCTGCCCCTTGGTCGGGGAATGTTGGCTGGCACGCTGTAGCCTACTTCTAAGAAGTTTTAATCGATAAACTGGAGATGGACTCACTTTCACTCAGTCCTTGGTCTTGTTTCTCTTACAGATAAGAATTTGCTGATGTAGTGTAAGCCTTGCAAATTGCTGAGAGAAAGGAAGTATTTTTGATTTTGGAAAATTCCCAAAATTTGGAGAAACCACAACAGTGTACCGACTTGGGATAGGCTCCTGGCTGTGCGGACACTTTCCTAGGCAGGAGAGGATGGTTAGCACTCCTGCCAGCATCCAGGGGCTAGAGGAAGGGCACCCCGCTGCCTGTTATAAGACAATCCTCACCAGGTTAAAGCGCCACTGTCTTGCTCTCTCTGACCAACCTCCCAGCCCCCATCCCATATAGAGCAGAAGTCCTCCTGTGCTCGTGGGTGAGACTCAGCTGCAATCCCCATTAAAAATGCACAGTCCTGGGCCCCACCCCAGATCTCAGGGTTGTGGGACCCAGGACTCTGCAATGTCATGAGCTTGATGGCACAAGTGGAGGAACTCAGCTGCCAATGCTTGCACAAGTTCCCTGTGAGACAGCAACTAATGGGACATTATTAATACCCATGAGAAAACGGCAGGAAACACAGAGAGGCAGAAGCTCCTTTGAAAGACTGATGTATTGTGCTATTTCAAGTACGTTCACAGTGACTCTAGATGTCATTTATTTGAGACGCTACTTTGTGCTGGGCTTGGTGCCAGGCCTTCACGTGGTGTCTCTCATCCTCACAGTAATTCGCAGGATATTATTCCTGGTTTGCAGAAGAGGAAACAGAAACCCAGAGCAGTTATGAAGATTTCTCCAGGCCTGCAGGTGCTAAAGGTTAGAGACAGAACACAAGCGCAGCTTCAAGCAACCGCAAAGCCGAACCTGTTCCACTCTGCTGAGCTGGCTACGGTATCAACGGACACTCAGTAGAAATAATACTGAGCAGGCCCCCCACCTCCTTTCTCCACATTCAGGGCCTCCAGTATCTCCTAGGGTCAATGGCATTTACTTCAGGAATGTTTATTATTCCATTACCCCCTGCAGTGGGTGTCATAAGGAGACAACCCTGACTTCGAATAAGCTGCTTAGAATCCCATAAGCTTATATCGGTGTCAGAGGAAAAAATGTCTTCGAAGAGCCCATCTAGAAAGCAATGCTGCCTCCTTTACAGAAAGTCTTTTCTGCGGCTCCTCTCTGGCCCTGAGCACTCGGGGTGATGATGCTCCAGGCCTCATGGAGGCCTCAGAGCTTCAGGCCCCAAGATCCCTCCAGCAAGATGCTGAGTCGTGACACAGGTCCGGTATCACTGGTGGGCACATTTAGGAAACCAATCAGTAGTTGAAGTGCAAGGAAGCTATTTGCCTATTTATATCCTAGGAACACTATGCAATCATCTTTTTCCTCTGGGGAAGATACATGGAGGTGTGGGCTGAGTTAGGGGGACAAGCCCACTGAGTGCTCAGAGACTAGTGACAGGCCATGTCTGGGGAGGCGGCAGGGTTCAGAGCTCTGGTGGGGAGGGACCTCCATGGGTGGAGATGTGCCCAGCAGAGGGGAGGCCTGCACTGGATCTTCACAGCAGCTCTTGCGGAAGGAGGATGAGAGGTCTTTAAATAGTCTTTTTATTTCCAAAGATGAAATAAGTTAAAGGCGGCTGATTAGAGACATTTTTTTTTCTTACGTTCAGTCCATCATGAGTATTTGGTCTTTGAGGGAAGCTATACCTGCCTGTTTATCAAACTAAGCCTTTGGCCACCACAGGAACATCTGCTCTACTGCAAATTACATTGTCTGCACGGTCGCCAGGTCACTCGCTCAGCAATGTCCAATTATCAGCCCAAATCAGGTTGAACCAGTTTAGGTGGGCCAGCTTTTCGAAGAAGAGTTAGCATCTCACGTTATTTTTCTCACCATGCAGACTTCTTCTTCGTTGGACTGCTCACCCAAAGAAAGCCTGACTTCAATTCTCGTCGCAGAGACTTCCCGATTTTCTGCCCAGTTTTCGCTCCGGCGTGCGTCATCGTTCCTGTCTCTAACTATGCTGTTTTGTTTGGAGTAGCTGGGTTCCGGCAGGAGGACTTAGCCACCCCACTCCTACTGTAGTCCACCAGGCCAGAACGGGTGCATCGCTGAGCTGGGCCAATCAGCCTCTTCTCTGGAAACTCACAATAGGATGACTGAGTTTCCTCTCAGTGGTGGGATCAGTAACACTTGACCTTAGAAGGTTCTCTACAGCCATGTTTTCCTGCCATGTGAGCCAGAAAAGCAGAGGAGGTGAGGTTAGAGAGAGGGAGAGAAGAATGGAACAGAAACAAAGAGCTGGAAACAGAGAAGGGGGGAGAACCTGGGGTGGTTCAGTCCCTGGTTCGGTGTTCCTTTGGCCCAGCCGCATTTCTCAATACAACTGAGCTGGAACCCAATGGTGTCTGTAATTTGCACTCAAAAGAGTTCTCTATGTATGACTGACCCTGTTTTCCTTGAAAGAGTAAAGCATGGGAATTGTCATGCTAGATTCAGTTGCCCACGTGGGTTTCCTAGCATTGTCTCATGTGGGCAAAGGCATGGCTTGTCCCTAAAATACCCTGTTTGCTTTAGAACTCCTATCATAACAACATTTATGAAGCATTTATGAAGCATCTATTTACAATTTTGCCTCAACTTATCGATGGTAAACGGAGGTTTAGTGAAGGTAAGCCAGTTGTCTCCGGCTGCAGGGTGAGCAGCTGAACGGCTGAGTGAGGATTTCCCAACTCTCGCGCGCTCTGCTCCGTAGAGCTCTAGCTCAGCGGAATGGCCATCTAACTAGGGGTCTGCAGTGTGGTGATCACGGTCGCCTGTGTTCTCACCACAGAGCTGCCTAAATAGAGGTTTGAAGTGGGGGAAGTAGCAAGATAGGATTTTTAAAACTTTTTAAAAGTTAAAATTTTAAAAGAAAAACACATCGGTATTCAACAAATATTTACTAAGCACTTATTTATCAGAATTAGGTTTGGCTGCAAAAAAATATTGTTAGTCATGCAGCTTAAATAAGGTAGAGGTTTTTTTTTTCCCCTCACCCAAGAATATGTTTATTGATTTGAGAGAGAAAGAGAGAGACAGCGAAAGAGAGAGAGAAACATTGATCGGCTGCCTCCTGTATGTGTACGTGCACCAACCAGGAATTGAACTTGCAACCTCGATATGTGCCTTGACTGGGGACTGAACTCACAACATTTTGGTGTTTGGGACACTGCTCCAACCAACTGAGCCACGTGGCCAGGGCAGGGTTTTGTTTTTGTTTTTTTCTTTCTCATGTGAAAGAAGTCCAGAGGTAAGCAGTCCAGACCTGGTAACAAAAACTCAGGCCCCTTCTAGAATGGTTCTTATAAGTAAGCTTACCTCATGGACACATTCATGGCTGTTGCAGGTCCAGCCATTGCATTCCTGTTCCAAGCAGTAGGAAGGAATACTAACCAAGGGCAAAAGGGCATGTCTTCTTTAAAGAGTAAGCCTCCTTCAATGTGTTTTCCAAGAAGCTCCATCCCACAGCTTCTGCTTAGACCTCTTTGACCACTTCTGTTGATAGGAGAGGCTGCAGATATAGCATTACAGCTGGGCACAACTGCTGGACCTGACAATATGGAGGCGCTGTTACTAAGGAAGAAGGGGAGCATGGGCGTCAGGTAGGAAACCACAACCTTAGCACTACCCATTATATACCCAGCACTGCTCTAGGCCATGAGGAGACAGCAGTGAAAGGACAAAGTCGTTGGCTGCTCTCGTGATGCTTATGTTCAGTGGAGAGATAGACAATCAGTAAGCAAAAATAAATATTATAATTTTAAGTAGTGATAAGTAAGGGTGGTAAATTTAAATAGGGCAAAACGATGAAGGTCTCCCTGAGCAGGTGACATTTGGGCAAAGACCGGATTGATGTGACTGGGGTGGGAAAGGTGTCCTGGGCAGAGGGAACAATGCCCATCAAGGACTCGGGGCAGGATGCTACAATGCGCAGTCTGGTGGCCTGTTCAGATGAGATGAAAAATCATCTGGGCTACATTAATTGGAGGAATGATGTAAGCAATGTTCCATGAACAATGTTTTATTTATTCACAAAGTACATTTTCTTATCAATATGATAGGTATCGATATTGCAAGTTATTACCATTAATCTTGTTGGTATAATGGTAATAATGGCTATGTCTTGCTCCCTTAAAGTGTCACATGGGACGTAGTTTAGAAAATTAAAGTGAACTATTACAACACATTACATATCAGTATACTATGTACTTCTAATTCCGTTTCAGGACTTTCATTTTGTTATTATAATTCCAGATTCTTCCCTCTCCCTAAAAGTGCTGTATGAAATACATTTAATTTTTTCAAGTGAATTAAAGTTGAAAAATACCCACTTATGGGTATTTTAACCTATAGCATTTCCGGAGAGGCGGTGTCTTCCCTAGGAGTATTTGTCCTTACTTTTTCTTTCTCCTGTTATTGTATTTCGGGGGCTGGCAATGTTTTTTAGTCACCTTACCCATATCATTATGATTTTATTGATTTTAATAAAAGTTCCAATTTAACCTGTGCTTCCCTATTGAAATCATAATCTTTTAAAATCTCTTCTTGTGAGCTAGACCTCCCTCCCCCGCACAAAGGCCCTTGCTCTTTCTTGTTGCTCTTTTCCAGATCCGTGATATCTTTCTTGACAAAATAGACATCGGTATGTACCTTCTGTAACCATTACACTGAACAAGCAAGGCCATGGCATAGAATCATGAACCAGTGCTTTGCCTCCCACTGTCCCTTTGAACCTACTGTGGAGGCTTAGTTTTTCTCTTGCATCTGGTTGAAAAAATCAGGCAGGTTTTCTGGTCACCCAGATAATGTAAGATCCTCCAATCGATAATTTAAAAGTCCAGTTGCATGTAATAGACAATGCTTTGAACTTGGTTCAATATCCAGTTTTCTCTTCCTTCCCCTGTTGCAGGGGGGAGCTGGCAGAAGGAATCTGAATGTTTCCTTTCTTCCAATTGTGCTTTTCCGTCTCCCTCCTCCATCCCATTAACTGTGATTTCTGACCCCACCAGAAGGAGGGCAGAAGGAGGGAGAAGAGATAATAACATTGGTGAGAAAAGTTTTTCCTTACCTGATACTATCGTGAGCTTAGTGTTGAGCTCCCTGGGTCTGGGGTATGTTTAAAGCCGATTCTTATTCTCATCTGTATCTTGTGGGGTTCTTGGGCATTCTCATCACGGTACACTTCTCTGCTTCCTGGCATTTTGCATTATCTCTGGCTGATCTCTTTTGCTGTGTGGTCATTGCTCTAGGAAGCTGTCTTGGGTAAGACAAGGCTTGTTCCACATTTGGCTCATGGAAAGCAGTCACTTATCTTCTGCACTGACAAATGGTGAGAGCAGACCACCCAGCTCAGCCTTCTCTCCTTGGCTAGTGGGTTAGCAGCTGCCCAGCTCAACTCTTGCTCTTGAAACATTTTGGGTGAGAGTCAGACACAGTTTAATGTGTCCTGCAGCTGCAGGGGACACAGATCATGCTCTCAGGGTGTTCTCATCGAAGGCTCTTTGCTCATTCTCTCACAGGGCGCTGGCATCGCAGTCCTATCTCTGAGGAAAGGCTTGGAATCATAACACACCGAGAGCCTTCTCTAAAAATGTTCTTTCCAGCTCCACTCTCCCCTTTCTTGACTTCTCCAGTCTCATATAGGTTAGAAGTGGGTGGTGTGCTCATGGGTGAAACCGGTTTTCAAAACTTCACCTCTTTTTAAAAAAACAAAAACAAAAACACTTTGTTTTTAAGTAATTCTAGATTCGCGGGAAGTGGCAAAGAAATGTACAGGGAGATTCCCAAGAAACTTTTACCTTCAAAGTTAACGTCTTGCATTACCGTAAAGCAGCATCAAACCCAGAACGCTGTCATTGTTACGACCCTCAGAGCTTACTCATATTTCACCGGTTATACATGCACTCAATTGTGTGTGTGTGTTTGCAACTCTAGGCAATTTTGTCACGTGTGAGGTTTTATGTTACTCCCATCACAATCAAATACATACCTGTACAGTTCCCACACGGCTTTTTCATGCTACCCCTTTAAGCACACCCCCTTCCTCTCTTATCCTAACTCGGAAACCAGTAACTAATCTCTTCTCCATCTCTGAATTGTTATTTCATGGCATCATTCAGTATGTATCTTTTTGCGATGGCCAGCCATCTCCTTTTTACAAGTCCTTTAAAAAGTAATGGTCTTATTTTGGAATGTAAGATGTATTGTTTTAATGCTTCAGCTAAACTAGAGGGAAGAAGAGTCCCATTTTAATGTCAAGTTTGGTCATATTTTATTTTGTATCTTTCTGATGATTCAGCATTTCATTCGCTTAACAAATATTTATGGAGTGTCTGGTATTTTATTGTCTTTGATGCTATTGTCATGCATTAAGCTTAACGTTCTCAGGAAAGCAAATAGCTCCCAAGGTCCCCTTTTGACTTTACGGGTTGTTCCTGGGCTATCTTTCATTCTACAACTTGTTGGTGGTGAGGTGCTTTGACCTGAACTGCCCACACAGAAATTCCTGTACCACTTTCTGCTTCGCCTTAGAAAGTCTCTATCCCACTGACTTGCCATTTCACTTCTGAAGATGTCTTGAGGTCATCTACAACCATGAAGGTTTCATTGTGTACCTAGTTCTTCTGATCCTTTTAAAAAAGCACTCCCCAAGATTAGCCCCTTTTGATCTCTGAGAACGCTTTTTTTTTTTAAGGAAACGGTTCTTTTTAATGATCTGATTTTCCTATTTTGGGATTTGATTCATCATCCATTCCCAGTAGTCCCTTAATTCTATGGTGCCTCAATAATTTTTTACTTGCCCGCACTAAGTTTTTGGTGTGGACACTTGTCAAAGGCAATGCCAAAGTCCAGAAATTAACTTGCTCTCCTTTCTCCCTGTAAACTCTGATAACCAGACCTGGGTCCTCCGTATATAGAACTCATCCTGCCTTTGCCTCCATGGGCTGTGCTGATGTGAGCTTTCCGCAATTTTGTACTTGAGTTAACAAACCCGCCGGCTTGGCTGGTAGGGAAGGAGAAACAACCAGGGGGTGGTTTTCCGGGGTTCCCTGTGGAAACTCAGAATAAGGCTGACATTGGCAACCTGACCGTTGTCTATCTAACACAGCAGCTGTTGCAACAACTGCTCTCATATCACGGTCGACAGCTCCACACGTCTGCCCACGATTTCATTCGAAATTCTTAGGTGATCACATCCTGTCGGGGTGATTTATTGATATCTGTTTTGCCAGTTAAGACTAGAACATTCTGTGCATCTACTGCGGTTTTATTGAATGCTCCAATCTCTCCATTCAAGGGCACACATCTTCCCCGGTGAAGGGCAAGGCGCAGCACTGATACAATCCTTTTTCTATTTTTTGGTTTTTCATTTTTCAGTGCATTCCACTGGTGCTCTCAGCTCCTTGGTTTTGTTTTTGATATTCTTTGAGGCTGCCTGCAAGGTGTTGTTTAATAGATCAGAGAATTTCAGAAATAAAAGAAATGTTAAAATGTAATTTGGTCCAAATGCCACAGCTTAAAGATGAAAAACTAAATATGAAAGAAGTTATGTGACTTGATGTGACCCACTTAATGGCTCATGTTTCCTTTCTGGTTAGGGGTGCTTGTTTTGTGCTATTTAAGTTAATGTGAAGTTTTGAATAACATGGGTTCCTTTGGGGGCTTTAAAATGCAGTCCTTTTATAAACTTCCATGGCGCTGCACAGAGAGGGCATCTGATCCACACCTTTGGGTGCCCAGCGGCAGCGGGGGCGTTGTATTCTGCTGTCCCGGGTCCAGAGGAGCCTCCAGCGGAGCTGTGGGATCTTAAGGAAGTAACCCCCTCTGCCAGACCCTCCCCAGTCCGGGATTTCCCCTGCTGACACTCCCTACAGCGTCTGCTTGACACCCTCAAACAGCTTGTTCACTTTACCACGGACTACAAATTCCTGGTTACAGTGTGTTCCTTTTATAGACAGCCCGCTTTCCCAAAGGCTGCTTTCTGGGAGCATCTCATTTTCCATCTCCACTGGGAGATGAGACACGACACATAGGATTTAAGTGGGATGGGATGAGATGGAAGCCCTTTCATTTCTTTCCGGAGGGTGTGAAGCCAGATTCTTTGATGCGCCATCCTGCTGCCTTATTTTTACAGCTAAAACGGGGCACAGATCCTCCGTCCTCCTTCCAGCCTTCTGAGCACTGCACAGGCCTTTGGTGCTGTCGGGAGGCTTCTGTTCACATCTGGTCCAAGAGGCCCTTTCCACGCCTGTTATGTTCACAGCAGCCTTCGCCCTTGCCCTGGGGTCGGAGGCCCCTGCTTTCTTTTCCTGCCTCCCATTTAGTGAGTCTGTGCCAGTGCTGGGAGAACCAGGGGTAAACACCAAACGTGCTTCGCTGCTGCTCAACACTAGCACGGTCGGGTGGGCCACGGTTCCATGCAGGGGTCTAAGCTCTTCAATGCTCTTGTGTTCTCCTAACTGCCAGACACACAGCGGGGCCTCTGGGAGCCCGTGCTCATCGTTGGATGTACTCTGGCAGCGTCTCCCTGCCTCCACACCAGGCCCCCAGGGTGGGTCTGCTCTTCATGCAACAGCCAGAGGGAACTTCAGGAATGTGCATCCGTCTGGTCGCTTCTCTGCACAGTGCCCTCCTTGCCGTGCACAGCGGCTGCTCCCTCACACTTACCACGTAGAAGAACGGATAACGGTCCCCGTTTTCGTATCCCTGTGGGGTAGTAGTAGTATGCTGCTGTGGCTCTGTTGTACTCACTGCCCCTTGCCTTTGACTTGGTCACCTGATGCGCTCTGGCCTGGGATGGTAGTGGATCTGACGCTGTGCCAGTAGGTTTGCTCCCCTGGGCCTCTGCTATCGCCAGGACAAGAACGTACCCCGGGAGCTGGGGCTGCTGCAGCGTGGGCCCCAGAATGACAGACGCGGCCGATCAGAGATGCGCAGGGTGACGGATGTTCCCCGCTGTGCGCCGCTCAGCTTCTCTGCCGCCAGACCGCAAGAGCTGATGGCCGCAGATTCTGGTCCTAACCAGTGCCTGCCCTGTGGTCCTCAGCGTCCTCCCGAGTGGTGTGTTCCAGCAGCTCCTTCCCGCCTAAGGACTTTGCACTTCCTGCTTCTTCCGCTTCTAAAGTATTTCCTTCAACTATCTGATCAGATCTGCGGGCGGGAGGGATAAGTGCCCTGGGTGAAGCAGGGTAAGGGGGTGGTGAGTCCTGGTAGGTACGGAAGGAAGCTGTTTTAAAGGGGTTGGGCCGAGGAGGGGACGTTCGAGTGGAAAACTGAAGGCATTGAGGGAGCGAGCCACACACGCCAGTCAGGCAAACGGTGTCTTCCACTCACTCTGCAGCTCCTTCTGCCTGGGGACTGTCTATAGCTCTGCTTTTTATCTGGGTCACCTGGGGATCACCACTCCTTGCTGGCCTCCCACACCTGACGCAGAGACTGAGGCTCTGGAATCTGTAGCAGACCCAAGCGGAAGTCCCAGTTTGGGTCACGGATGGAGTTGTACAAAACGAGATCCGGCTTTCCTTGTCAAGGGGAAGGTGCCCTGGGACAGTTCTCGGCTGCTCTGCCCATTTCGTTCACCATGAGCTACTCCCCGGTCACACAGATGTGCGATCGCATCTGAGGTCGTTCGTGCCCATGCACATTACCTGATATTTATTGGAGTTAAGCGTCACCTGCCTTCGGGCTGTGCAGGCCCCAAAGTGTTCAAATGCATCTGGGGCACTTTGCAAGCCTCCTCAGCTTTCATTAGCCAAAACAATTTAGAGCCGATTGAAATCTCTGGGCAGAGACTAAATGACAGTTACGTGACAGCTGCCCATGTAATCTCAGACCAGGTAGCGGAGGCAGGGATGGCCGGGGTACGAGGCAGGAGAGCAGTCAGGTCAAGCTCGTGCCTCTCGGGATCTCAGCCCTGGAGAGGCACCAAGGAGCCCGTCGCCATGCTTGCTTCTGCAAGTGGGATATGTGGATGCCTGTGCCTCAGCAGGGCTGGGGAGCCCCCCCTTGCTGCGAATGCGGGGGAGCGTCTTACATAAGGCCCATTCTGTCTGAGCAAGTTGAGTTGGTTAGCAGAGGGAGAAGAGGGAACAGAAGAATTGCTGGTGGGAAGTGAGCCAGTGAGCAGAGGAAGCTGGTGCAGCCGTGCTTCAGATATGTAAAAATACCAGCAACTTGTAATCAAGGGTTGGAAAGGAATGGGAGTGTCGCTCCAAGGGCTTATCCAAAAAGGCCAACTGGTCAACTTGGCTGAACCTGAAAGGTGGGAGTGAGGGGCTGGACAAGGATGGAAGCAGCTGCCCTCAAGACCCGGGATAAAGAAGGCAGTGATGAGCCCCAACGGACAGAAGAGGAGGAACAGGAGCTGTTTGCAAAGCCCAGATCTCTGCGCTGGGCAGGAGCCAGGCTCATCTGTGTGGGCAGAGTCGGAGGGTTTCAACGAGCTAATCTAGTCAGCTTCAAGCTGTTCCATGGACGGTAGGTGTGAACCCCAAGTCATCTCTGACATTCACTTTATAAGGCTTCTTTTAAGAGAAAACTTGTAAAAAGCACCAAATCCAAAGGTTTCCTTTTCCTACGGGCCAGTTACCTTGCAGGGATTGGGCCAGTTGTAAGACCCAAGTCTGGGTGGGTCTGAAAAGGCGAGTGGCAGATGCTGTTTCTTATTCATCAGTGTTCTTGGAAGAGCTTCTCTTTCTGACTTAAGGTGACTCACCACTTTTCTATTCCATTTTTAGAAACAGAGGCCGGTAGCACACAATCCCCTGTCTCTGGACAACATTTTTCTCCTTGTTGGTCAATTTATTTCCAAGCTGTGTTCTTCAGCTGCATCTAGGCAGATTATAACTGATTGTTATAGCAGCCCATGCACTGTAGCAATCAGACCTCGATGGAGCTTAGCCATCAAGGCGACAGTGTGACCATGACCCTTTCTGCCGCCTTGCTAATAAATCACCACCCCACCCTGCCATTGGGTGCTCATGGGGCTTGCTTCGTATTCCCTGCAGCTGTGGGGGAGACCTGCTGTTAAGGAGGAGCAACAAAGACTATCAGTGTTTGGGGGCATCAAATGCAGAACTGTGGCCTGTGTTAACTCCGGCTAGCGTGGGTGTCAACCAGGTGGGGAAGAGGTGTGTCCAGAAGAAAGCCTCCGGCCAGCAGCCCCACTTACTTCATGGATTTCTTTTTAATGCTGAGTGGCTGTATGCATTTGCTAGGCCTGCTGTAGCAAAGTACCTTAAGTACTCTGAGTGGCTTCAACAACAGGAATTTATTGTCTCACTGTTCTGGAGGCTGGAAGTCTGAGATCAAGGTCCCTGCAGAGTTGGCTCCTTCTGAGGGCCATGAGGGAAGGGTCTGTCCCAGGCCTCTCTCCTTGGCTTGCAGGTGGCTGTCTTCTCGCTGCGTCATCACAGTGTCTTTCCTCTACGTGTGTCAGTGTTCAAATGTCCTCTTCCCAGCCAAACCACCAGGGATGTTGCAGGGTATGTTAGACAATTCCTAGCATCTGAGCTGCCCAGGCGCTTGGCATCCTGGGTGCCGACCTGATCAAACCTTAGCCTAGGTGGCCAGATCATGTTGCAAGCGAATCAGGTTGTCATTCATTTAGGTCAAATAATGGGACTGGTTGATGTGAGTCATACACTCAGTATAAGGGAAGAGGTCTGGACTAACAGCCTGGACTCAACCCAAGGCCCCGGTCAGCGGAAGCGAATGATGCCGGAACCCCTCTGAATCAGGCACCCGGCCCCTTGGGCTGGCCTTAGGAAATGACAGTGAATGTCACCTGAAAGAAGGCACGCTCAGAGCTGTGTCTTCGGAGAACAGGCAGTTTTGCCATAAGGGTTGCGCCCCCGGCCCCGGCTGAGTGCTGAGAGGAGGAACATCTGGGCAGCGCTGCCAGGGGTCCAGGCTTCCCCAAGCCACAGGGCTGCCCCTGGCAGAGTCCAGCTTGAGGGGGTGTTTGAGCTCCTAGTGCAACAGCAGGTGCGTGGCAAGGGGAACTGATTCATGATGATGTGAAGGTGACTTTTTGGGACGCTTGAGAGGGAAAATTCAGGAAAAGATAGATCTAGTCCCATATCTTATTAGGTAGGGACGTCGGCCAGTTTACTTTGGATTTATGAAGGAATTATGGCTCTGTTTTGAAATAGCGGTTGGGGCGGTGCGACAAGTACAGATTGCAGGGACCAAGAGGAATGAGAAGTTGACAGGGACAGGCACAGCCTTGCATGAAAGTAAAACATGTGTAAACACGTGGAAAAGTGAGTACACCTGCCATTTTCAAACCTAATTTCAACTGCAAACACTTA
>PVJD01007189.1:0-87630 GCA_004026545.1 Mormoops blainvillei | reverse complement strand
CTTTATCTTTTCTATTTTTAGATGCATAAGTACTTACCATTGTGTTACAATTCCCTACCGTATTCAATATAGTAACATGCTACACTGGCTTCTAGCCTGGGAGCAGTAGGCTACACCACATGCCCCAGGCGTATAATAGGCCAGACTGTCTAGGTTCCTGTAAGTGCGCTCTGTGACCTCCGCACAACAGTATCACCTAAGGACACACTTCCCAGAACATGTCTGTTGTTAGGCAGCACGTGGCTATAAATGATTATGTTGGGACTTAGCGGGGTGCTCTCTTTCAATCTATGAAATGTGTTGTGAATATGACTTTTGTTCCAGTTCACTTGGAAGAGTAAAGTTGTAATTATGCCCGATAAAATCCCTGAAATTAAAGATTAATGAAATTAAAGAATAATAATAATAAAGCCAAGTTTCACCACATATTAAGACATAGATAAAGTAAAGCCAGACATAAAAGATGACACATATGGTTTCATATATAGGAAATGTCCAGAAAAGGCAAATTTATAGAGACAAGGAATAGACTAGTGGCTGCCTGGGGCTGGTGGCAGGAATGGGCATGAGGTTTCTTTCTGGAGTGATGGGAATGTTCTAAAATCAGATTGCAGGGATGATTGTACAGCTTTGTAAACTTACTAACAACAACTGAATTGCGTGCTTAAAATGAGTGAAATATATGGCCTGTAAATTATACCTAAATGGAGCTGCTAAAAAAAAGTAGCCGTCGCCCTGACTGGTGTGGCGCAGTGGGTTGGCATCGCTGGTTGCATTCCTGGTCAGGGCACAAGGCTGGGTTGAGGGTTTGGTTCCCAGTTGAAGGCGTGAGAGAGTCAACAGATGAATGTTTCTCTTCCTCTCATTCTCCCTCCCTTCTCCTCTCTCTAAAATAAAGTAAGTCTGTTAAAAAAAAAAAAAAAAGGGTAGTAGTCCAAGAAGAATAATATAAACAATGTTTTTTAATTGATTTGAGAGAGAGAGGAAGTGGGAGGGAGAGAGAGACATCGAGTTGTTGTTTCATTTATTTATGCACTCATTGGTTGATTCGTACATGTGCCCTGACCCAGGATCAAACCTGAAACTTTGGTGTATGGGGATGACTCTCTAGCCAACTGAGCTTCCCAGCCAGGGCTAAACAATGTTGAGTTGATACTGGAATAATCATAGATATCAATTTAACTGCATAGCAAGTCAAGAAACAGACTTAAGTATACGCTTTTATTTTTTTTTAAGCTGAGCTGTCAAGTCCTTGCAATTTTCAGTCTTAAAACAGAGGAATTCTCTCTTAAAGAGAAAATTCCCTACAAGTCTTCTTCCTAAACCAACACTTCCTTAGATCTAAAATGTATATCCATTCTACTTGGAACTCCAACTCATTCTTTCTCTCTCATTTTTGTTTAGCTCTAACAACTTAATTGAGACATAATATGCCATACAATTCAACTGTTTAAAGTATATAATTCAATGATTTTTAGCATCTTCACAGAATTGTGCAATCATCACCACAATCAATTTTAGAACATTTCATCACCCTCAAAAGAAATCCCAGGGAGCATTTGAAATCTTGCTCATAATCAGTTGGCTCAAATAAACTTACTAAAAAAAAACAAAACCAAAACCAAAAACAACCCTGGCTGGTGTGGCTTAGTCAATTGAGCGCCAGCCTGTGGACGGAAAGGTCGCTGTTTTGATTCCTGGTCTGGGCACATGCCTGCGTTGAGGGCCAGGTCCCTGGTTGGGGGCGTGCAAGAGGCAACCAATCCATTTCTCTCTGACACACTGATGTTTCTCTCTCTCTCTTTCTCCCTCCCTTCCCCTCTAAAAGTACATAAATAAAATCTTATTAAAAAAAAAAAAAAGAGCCTTGCTCGGGTAGCTGAGATGCTTAGAGTTTTGTCCCCATATACCAAGGTTGGGGGCTGGGTCCCCAGTCAGAGTACATAGGAGAAGCAACCAGTGAGTGCATAAATAAGTGGAACAACAAATCGATGTCTCTCTCTCTTTCTCTCTCCCCTCTTCCCTTTCCTCTCCCTTAAAATAAAAAAAAAAAATTTAAGATTTTATTTATTTTCAGAGAGAAGGGAAGGGAGGAAGAGAAAAACATTGATGTGGTTGCCTCTTGCACACCCCCAACTGGGTACCTGTTCTGCAACCTAGACATGTGTCTGACTGGGACTCGAACTAATGATCTTTCTGTTCGCAGGCCAGCACTCAGTCCACTGAGTCACAATGGTCAGGGCAAAAAATATTTAAAAAAAAAATTTTTTTTTTAAAAAGGAAAGTACTCTCGCTGGTGTGGTTCAGTGGACTGAGCGTCAGCCTATGAACCAAAAGGTCACCGGTTTGATTCCCAGTCGGGGCACACACCCGGGTTGCAGGCCAGGTCCCCAGTTGGGGGCATGCAAGAAGCAACCAGTCAATGTTTCTTTCCCTCCCCTTCTCCCTCCGCCCAAAAATTAATAAATAAAATCTTTTAAAAAAGAAAAAGAAATCTTATACCACCCATTCATTTTTTTAAAGAAATATGGAGATTTCTTTATTGATTTTTTTATACTAAGTATTTATTTGTATGCCACTGCCAGTGTATATAAAATAATCACCCTTGCAAAACAGAAGTTCATGAAAATTCAGAGAGGTAGATGTTAAGTACTGACAAAAGCAAAAGTTTATATAGTTTGGCACGTATTCCAGGGATAAGCTTTTTGTACAGGCTTCAAATTTAGCTCTCTTTGAATATTCACTGGTTCATGAAAAGTGGTTTAGAACACCTTCAAAGATTCATTTCACTCCAAAAAGGAACAGACTTTCTGGGGTCTAAAGGGACTGGTACTTGAAGAAACTCCAGTCAGCAGGTGGTCTTGTTGAACATTCCGCAGGTAGAATTGTTTCAGATCTGCAGCTGCCTGGGAAACCTTCACATGGCTCCAGCAGGAGCTGTTGAGCCACTTTCTTCATCGTGGTGACACTGGAAGAACCAGGTATGGTGCACGCAAAAGCTGGACCAATTTATTGATTTTTTTTTTGAGAGAGAGAGAGAGCAAGAGAGAGAAATAAACATCAATTTATTGTTCTACCCATTGATGCATCCATTGGTTGATTCCTGTCTGTGCCCTGACCGGGGATCAAACCCACGACCTTGGTGTACTGAGAGGATGTGCTAACCAACTGAGGCTGCCCAGACAGGGCCAACCCGTTCTTTTTTTTTTTTTTTTTTTAAGATTATTTATTTCTTTTTAGAGAGGGGAAAGGAGGGAGAAAGAGAGGGAGAGAAACACGATGTGTGAGAGAAACAGCAATTGGTTGCCTCTCTCATGCCCCCAGCTGGAGGCCTGGCCAGCGACCCAGCCACGTGCCTTGACTTGGAATCAAACCGGCAACATTTTGGTCCATAGGCCAGTGCTCAATCCCCTGAACCACACCAGCCATGGCCCCCACCCATTTGTACTGAACCAACTTGAACTTCACCTTCCCTGATTTCTGTCAGTGGATTTATTTGTTCTGTTTTCTCTAGTCCTATTGAACTTTGCCCATATCTATTACAGCTTTTTTGACATGGACTATAATCTCATTCGGGGCATGGGCATGTCTTAATCAGCTTTGAATTTTGTATGTTCAGTGTAAAAAAGAAAAAAATCTAGAGACCCCATCATCACCTGTAAATCCTTCAAGACCTGAGTCTCTAACATTCTCTGAGCTCATCTCCCTTCACTGACCCTGTTCTAACAAACTGACCTCCTTGCTTCTCCTGAAACAGGCTTCTGCCTTAGGCCTTTGACCTTCTTTCTCTGTCTGGAATGGTTTTCCCTGATGGTCACAAAGTCTTTTCACCACTTCCTTGATGTTCTGCGCAAATGCGGACTTACTAGAGTGGCCTTACCTTGTTATCTGTATTTTGCTCAAGAACTTACCATAATCATGGCTCTCTGGTATGTATTAGACAATAGGTACTGACTGACTGAATGAGTGAATATGGTTCTATGCAGGCAGATTTTCTGCTAAACATGTCAATTCCAGTATTTCTTTTGTCAACATTATGAACTCCAGCGCCAGTTCTATTGAAAAATATGTGATATGTAAACAATTATTTGGGTAAAATTAAACCTTATGAGCCTCAGTTATTCAATGAGAAATGGCTCATGTGCTACCCGCTGTGACATCTGTCATCACTTTTAACTGGAGGTTCCACATCAAGACTTAACCCATATATATGGCCCTGGCTGGTGTGACTCAGTGGATTGAGTGCCAGCCTGCGAACCGAAAGGTTGCAGGTTTGATTCCCAGTCAGGGCACTTACCTGGGTTGGGGCCCAGGTCCCTGGCTGAGGGTGTGCAAGAAGCAACTGATTCCCGTATATATCGCACATCAGTGTTTCTCTCCTTCTCTTTCTCCCTCCCTTCCCCTCTCTCTAAAAATAAATAAATAAAATCGTAAAAAAGGAGAATCGATAGGTATTAGAATTTCAAAAATGCGTTGGATCAACTGACCAATCATTTGGAGAAAAAGTCTAATTATATTCCTGCCTCATACCGCACTCCAGAATGAATCCAAATAGATTATAACTGGTAACGTTAAAAGGGAAGATATACCAATATTAGAAGAAAACACAGGTGATCACTTACATCATCTGGAGTTCTCTCTAAGCATCACCAGTGGCAGAAAACACTAAAAAAGAAAGAAAACAAAAGATCAAGGGCCTTGACATAAAAAGAAAATACACTAGTAAGTCTCCCCACCACCAAAAAAAAAAAATCACTTAAAAGACAATGAGAGGCAAATAACAACCTAGGGGAAAATATTTGGCAACATAGAAGAGAGAAAGCTTATGTGCTTACCATGTAAAATACACTTATAAACTGACAAAGAAAAGAGAAACGTCTCTGTAAGAAATTGGGTGAATTGCCTTTCCGGAGGTGTTGGCCTCCCCAGGACCACATGCCTCTTCCTAAGGACCTCCTTCATCCCCCTCCAGAAGAGGAGAAGAGGAAACACAGGAAGAGGTGCCAGGTGCTCAGCCTCAGTTCCTCCTTCACGGATGGGAAATGCCCAGGACGCCGTAACAGCACCGCCGTGTCTGGCCATGTCTGGTCGTGCGCTGATGGTGGCCAGCGGCTCCACCGGGCTCAGCCTAGAGGAGGAGGTGGCACTAAAGCAGCCCATATTAAGATGGGTGGGAAGCCATCTCACTAAACACATTTGGGATTAAAAAACGGGGGGGGGGGTAATGGACACAAATGGGCAAATACCATCAGTCAACAAACATGAAAACCTGTTGCATCTCACTAGTAATACTAACTCCAAGATAAAATTTTCCACCTACCAAGGAGGGAGTTCCGAGAACGAGGCAGGGTTCTATGACATATAGGTAAACACTGCAGGATTGCACCTGAACAATTGGGCAACATGTTAAAAACCCTCATTACCCTACATACTTTTTCACTCAACAATTGCAGTTCGAGGAACGCGTCGTAAGAAAGTAACCATGTGTGCGTGCCAAGATCTCGTTGCTAGGATGGTCATTACAACGTTGCTTATAACTTCAAAATAGTAGGAACATCTTAAATTGCCATTGTCGTGCTTTAGGTAAATAAATTATAGCACATTTATCCAACAGAAAATAATGCAGCTGTGAAAAATGTCACAGGAGAATATCTAATAGCACGAAAAGATGTTAAAGGAAAATTGTTAATGGGAAAAATTAGACTAAAACCCAGTTTTGTGCTATAATCTCCATGTTTGTTTGTTTTTTAAAGTGTTCATGGAGCCCCGGCAGGGTGGCTCAGTTGGTTAGAGTGTCGTCCCATACACCAAAAGGTTGCAGGTTTGATTCCCAGTCAGGGCACACACCTAGGGTGCAGGTTTGATCCCTGGTCGGTGAGCGTACAGGAGGCAACAGCTCGATGTTCTCCTCTCACATCGGCCTGCCTTCCTTCCTTCCTTCCTTCCTTCCCTCCCTCTCTCTCCATGAACTCAGGTGAGAGTTTTATTTTAATTTAAAAACTTTTTAAAAAGCCCTGGCTGGTGTGGCTCAGTGGATTGAGTGCCGGCCTGCGAACCGAGGGGTCACTGGTTCGATTCCCCAGTCAGGGTACATTCCTGGGTTGTGGGCTGGGTCCCCAGTGGGAGGTGCAAGGGAGGCAGCCACACATTGATGTTTCTCTCCTTTTCCCTCCCTTCCCCTCTCTAAAAATAAATAAATAAAATCTTTAAAAAATAAATTAAAAAAGGAATGTTCATGGAAGCATGAAATAGGAAAATGTTGTATTTTATTTTAAATTTTAGAGAGAGAATAAGGGAGATGAAGGGAGAGACACACACACACACACACACACACACACACACACACTGATTTGTTGTTCCACTTACTTATGCACTCATTGGTTGATTCTTACATGTGCCCTGCCCAGGGATGGAACCGGCAACCTTTTGGGATACAGGACAACGCTCCAACCAACTGTGCCACCCGGTCAAGGCTATAACTTTTTAATGACTACTAAGGAGCTAGAGCACAGGGTTGGGGCAATGAAAAAGGAACCCAGTAACCTTTGGGACCTGGCACCCAGTTAAGACAAAGTTTGTCTTACTCCTAGTGCCTCCTCTGCACTGAGCAGCGCGGAGGGAGTGAAATCACCAGGAGCCAGCCAGAGGTGACCTCCTGGGGCCCTAGGGGACTCAGAGAAAGGTGTCGGTGTGCTCTGAGCTCGCCTGGCTATCAGGCTCTGCAGAGCAACCCTTCCATATCCCATTAAACCGAAAGTGGTGCCATGCGGTCAGAAAGACACAGGCTCAAATCCTAATTCTTCTGTCCTTTTGATTTGGGGGCAAGATTCTTTGACTATGGATTCTTCTTCGGTTTGATTATAACTGTAAAATAAGGACATAATACTAACCTGGGAGAGTTCAAAAAGATGATGCCAAGTGAATGCCTCTCATACCGCTAATGCTCAATAAATGGTAGCTATTTATAGCTATACTTACAGCACACAGATAACTAAACAATACATACGGTGTTTTGACTGTTTTGGAAACTTCTGGTTCCAGCAGGGAGCCTAGCCTCAGGGTTACAGAACATCCTGAGCCTGTCAACTTTTGGGTGGGGTGGAGGGAGACCATTTGCTTTGCCTCCACCTTGTCGGCAGCCCGTTCTGGAATGGAGCAGATTTGCACAGTTGCCTAGTAACACCTCTGGGAATCCAGGAAGTTGAAATTTTGGAAGCTGTACAGGAAAGGAAAGGTGGGGTCTGGTATTTTGAATTTAAGCTGACATGTGCCAAGTGGGTCTGTACCTAAATCTAAATACTGGAGCGCAGGTAATGTAGTCATAAGATTCAAAATTCAAAATATACAGCAGGGTAAAGAGGGAAGGATCTCCCTGTCCTCTCATTTCTCATCACCCAGTCCTCTCCCCAGGAATGGCCAAGTTACCACCTTCCCAGGAGTCCTTCCGTTAAGCTCTTGTGTTCTAAATATGCATGGAAATGTTTTGTTGGTTGCAGGGCATTCCAGAAGCCTAAAGAAGTTAGATTGTTCCTAATCTTTACTTTTATGATGTTGCAGTGAATTGCGTTGCACAGGTATCTCACAGTCGAGCGATGAATCTGTAGGATGAATTCCTAGAAAGGGAATTTCTGGGTCGAAGGTATGTGTTTTTGCACTTCTGTAAAAAAGATCTTTATTTACTTACTTTTAGAGAGAGGGGAAAGCAGTAAGAGAGGGAGAGAGGCATCAGTCACACTCACCACCTGGGGACCCCGCCCATAACCCAGGCACGTGCTCTGACTGGGAAGCAAACCAGCGACCTTTCGGTCTGCAAGGTTCAGCTCAATCCAGCCAGAGCTGTTTTTGTGCTTTTGATAGATGTTCTTTAGGCTAAATTGCCCCCGACAGGGTAGTATCCATTTAAGGGGCAAGAAGCTGTATCTGTTGAAGCTGTAGGGACCTCTCCTCGCACCCTTTGCCAGGAAAAGTGTTTCTAAATTTCTGGATCTCAGGTTGGTGGGGAAACACAAGGTATCTCAAAGTAGGGTTTTTTTGTTTTGTTTTGTTTTTTAAGAATTTATTTATTTTTAGAGAGAAGGGAAGGGAGAGGGAAAGAGGAGAGGAACATGAAACATCCATGTGAGAAACACCAATAGGCCACCTTGCACGTGCCCTGACAGGGGACTAAACCTGCAACCCAGGCCTGTGCCCTGACCAGGTTCGACTGGGAGTCCAACCCGGGACCCTTTGCTTTGTGGGAGAACAACCAGCCAGCCAAGCCACGCCAGTCAGGGCTCCAAGCTGTTCTAATTTGTGGTTTTTTCGTGAAGCTTCTCCAGGCCACTCCTCATTTCACCCCTTGTTTGACTCTAGGAACTCACCAGACCTGGTGCGGCATCAGGCCAGAACACTTGGTTCCAGCATGGCAGTTCGGGCTCGCTCCTCTGCTTCCAGAAGTGTCCTTTGCTGATACTCTCGGAAATCTGTAGCAGGGCATCTGTCCTCTCTTCCTGCACACATCCTGTTCCTTCTCATTGGCTGTCCTGTCACCTCGTCATTCTGTGGTTTAGACTCCCAATTTCATTAAGAGAATTTTTCATTTTTGTTTCCCATGCTGTTTTTGGGCAGTTTCTGGGGGTAAAAACAGGGAAAAGATGACCCTTTTGCCCTCAAATTGAAAACCCTAAAACCAAGAGGTGGGTATTGTTATCACCCACTTTACAGATGTAATAGCTGAGACTTAGGCTGGTCACACCGTGAGAAAGTGATCCCACGGTCCTGGTTCCAGCTGTTACCTAAGTTATTTTCCTCCTGACCTGAGGCAAATCAGGTCTCTCAGGTCTCAGCTTGCCCACCTGTAAAACCAAGACACTGTGATTTTCAAAACGTCTTAGAAGGCACCCAAAGTCCCTCTGAAGCTGACAAAGAAGGATGGAGGAGAGCAAGAGGCGTCGGTGAGGATCTTCCACCAGAGGGACCTCAGCTTCCTGCTGGTACCGACATTGCTTACTTATGCCTGAGACTGATTTTGTTAAGAGGGCAACTGATGGGAAAAACAAAACAGAAAAAGAAAAGGAAAATCACTCTAGTGTCTCAGATGTTGCAAACTCATGGCCCATAGGCTGAAAGTGGCCTGACCACATATTTCACTTAATCCACAAAGTATGTATTTTTAAAATTTTTATTTATTGATTTTAGAGAGTAGTGGGGGAGAGGGAGAGAGAGATCGATCTCTTGTTCCACTTATTTATGCATTCATTGGTTGTTTCCTGTATGTGCCCCGACTAGGGACTGGACCTGCAACCTTGGCATATCAGCCTACACTCTAAGCAACTGATATACCTGGCCATGGCTCACAAAGTATGTTTTTAAAATGTTTAATTATTGCTAACTTTTCAAAATCCAGAGATTTCACATAAAAATGTGTATCTCTGGGTTCACTGTAGAAAAAAAATTGAAGCTCTGGCAACACGGGGTTCACAATCACATAGGTACAGCGAGCTCCAGCCCCAGCCCCAGAAACCAAGCATCACCAGGGCTCCGGAGGCCCCTAAGGACCCCTCCAGGGACATCCTGCCCCAAGGCAAGGGCAATCACACTCAGACTTCTGACCGCATAGGCTAGCTTTGCCTGTTTTTGTACTTTGTACCAACGAAGTCACACTGCCTGTCTTATTTTGTACCTTGCGTCTTTCACTCACCAGTGCAGCCTGCAGCCGCAGTGGGGCCGGTCGCTGCAGTTCGTTTCATTGTTCTATCAAGTTCTCTCGCATCAAGACCTCACAACATATTCATTTGACCACTGATAGACATTTGTATTGTTTCCAGATTTCGGCTTTTATGAATCCTGTGGCTATGCACATTCTAGCACACGCTCGTCACACACACAGGGTGGGGCGAAAGTCGGGTTACAGCTGTGCGTACGTGAAGTTTATTCTTGTATTTTTATTTATTTAATTTTTAAATTGATTTGAGAGAGAGAAACATCACTTTATTATCTCACTTATTTACGCATTCATTGGTGATTCTTGTATATGGCCTGTCTGGGGATCAAACCCACGACCGTGGCACATTGGGGTGACACTCTAACAAACTGAGCTACCTGGCCAGGGACAATTCTTGTATTGTTATATATTTATCATGACATTATTTGCCATAGGCACATACAGGAAACCTACTTTTGCCCACCCCGTGTCGGCGCACAGAGGTCCACATTTCAGTTGGGGCTGCCGCCCGGACCAGAGTGGCTGGGTGAGAGTCAGCGTGGAGTTCAGCTTCGGCAGAGTTGCCGGTTTCCCAGAGTGGCTATACCAACCTACCTTCCACTAGCTGTTGCGGATTCCACTCGAATTCCACTCACTTGCCTTCCTCAGTTATTACCTGACGGGGCCCAAAAGGCATTGGGGTTATTGGGGTTTGTGGTTCCCCGACAAGATGCCTTTGACATGTTCTTTCGAACTGCTGACATTTCCATCCTTTTCTGACATGAGTGAAGAATGAATGGCTGCTTTCTAGGGTAGCTGTCTTCCTCTTTTTCCTCCTGCGTTTGTAATTCTTGACTGGGAATCCCTTATTTCAATATTCATTTATCCCTCCACGCTGAGACCTGGAGGCTGGGAATGAATCAGTTCGCCAGACATGGAGGCAGTGGGAGTGGAAGGACTAGAGAGTGTTCCAGGCTGAGGTGAAGCAAGGTTACATTTACGTTTCCTGGAGGCCAAAGGTAAAAAAGGAAAGTTCTCAGCACTGCCTACCTATGGGATTTGGGGAACGGCGGCGGTGTTTCAAGTCCAGACCCAGAGGGTCCTGGAGAGCCGTGGCCACTCCCCAGAGGAAATACCTGCCCCGCCCACTCAGTGCCTAGAAGGGCCCTACAGAAGGGAAGGGAGCCACTAAAAGAAGCAGATCTTGATTGGAGGGTGGGTGAAAAGGAGGCTGGGGGAGGGGGAATGAGGTGTGCGTCCCACTGTCTTGTAAATATCCCCTCTAGGCAGGGCGGCTCCAGGGCTGATTTAAAGCTCCCGCACCTGAGGCGGTCCCATTTCTCAGAGCTTCTACCAGCGGGGCAACAGCCTCTGGGTCAGATTCTCTGATTTATCTCTCAGCATGGCTCCCAAACGCCAGTCTTCGCTCCCACCCCTAACGAAGAAACCGAGACCGCCTCCTGCCCCCAAGCCAGAGAAGAAGTCAACCTCTCAGGACTTGCCAAAAGAAGGTACGTCCCTACACTACGTTTTACTGAAGGTTTAAGGGATTTACAAAGATTGATTCCTAAGTGTCTTTTCAAAAAAGAAACTTTTTTTTTTTGCCTGGTCTCTTTTGAGGGTTTTGAGATGTGACCCCAAACTGCCCTGACGGGTTTTAAGCATAGGGTGAGTGGATTAGGTTTATCTGAAGAAAAAAAAAACAAAGGGGGATAACTGAGAGACCTGGAGCACGTGGGAGCTCATCCCTGCCCCCACACCAACACCTACACTGAGCTTGTCCTCCGCCCCCGAACACTCCTCTTGGGCTCCCTGTCTTGGTATATGACACCCATTAGCCAGTCCGAGGCTGGGGAGATGAGTGTGACCCCGTTCCTCTCTTTCACGTTCCCATATCCCGTCAGACGCCTAAGTCGTGGTCCTCTCTCCTCAGTCTCTGATCCCTCCACATCTCTTTCCTGCTGCTGGCGCCTGCCCACAATTCTGGTCACCTCCTCCTCCTGCTGCTTCCAGCTTCCTCCCATCCAGCCCGAGCAAAGCCAATCACGTGACTCCTTGGCTTAAAATCCTTCCTCTTCCTTGCTGTCCCATTGCCCTCAGGTATAGACTGAGATTTCCCGGGCTCTGCCCACCTGGTTCCTGCTGACCTCTCCACGTTCCTGCTCTCTCCCGCCCTTTTTACAACTCCATTCACCTCTTGGGGCTCTGTTCTCTCGTCTGGGACTCGGACATCCACTTGTTCTCTGCCTGATCCCTCTCCTCTCCTTACCTGTGCACGTGTTCTTCTCCAGCTCTCTGCTGACAAGTCACTTCTTACACGCGTGCATTTTCTTTTGAGCTGCTGGGCTGCAGGAGCCCCTTTCTGCTGTTGCCGAGCCCAGAGTGACCCCAGAGCAGCCCTTACATCATTACTCTGTAATTGTCAGTTTCACATCCGCTCCTCCCCCCATTAACCCGTAACTTGGATGTGAGGGCTGCCCTTTGCAGACGCAGCTTTGAGCTGGGCACGGAGTGGGCTGCTGCGATTAGGCCTCCCTGCTAGAGTGGGGATGTGGTGGGGCTTTCGTGAGGGCACGATTTGGATAGGTGCAAGGCAGGATAACATCGCCCTAGCAAAATGTGACAGCAGGCCCCCGTCTCAGTGGGGAGGGGCTAGGGGTCTGCAGACTTGGCTGAGGTGGAAGAAGCAATGGGTCCTCATGTCAGTGCTCCTTAGGGATGAGCTGGGTGACACGGCAAGTTTGACTTCACTGAGCCTTGGTCCGGGGGATGCATGCACCTGCCCAGCTGATAGCCCACTGGGGCGAAGCTGAAACTGGGCTCTGTCTGGCTGTGTTACCTTGCTGGGCAAGTGACATAACCTGTGTTTCTCTCCTCTTCTGTAAAACGGGCTGAGCAGCACCTGTCCGAGGCTCCAATAGAAGTAAAACACTTCAGGCAGCGATTGGCACATCATCTGTATTCTTCAGATGGGTAGTAAATTCATTCCCACGTGTGAGCAGCAAAGTATGGATCTATCTTCCTGATCTCCTTCCATTTAGCTTCCTGGGAGAATTAACAGGATGAGAAGGTGCACCACAGTCCCTCTGAAGTGGTTCGTCCAAACCCAGATAGCAGCTCGTGCCATTCCCTGGGCACTGATCTGCTAGGCACCGAGCTAAGCACTTCTCTACCCATCAGCACTCATGACAGCAGAATCCCGTGGATGATAAACCCATCTTCCAGATCAGAAAAAGGAGGCTGGGCGAGATGGGTGTGTATGTGTGTACTGAAGGCCACCCGAGCTAAGATTTCCTGGTCATCCCGGGACACTGCTGCACTGTGGGGAAACGCCGGCATCTCTCTGTTCCATTATCTAAGCTGTGGGGTTCTCCTTCAAAAGGAAGCTGGGGAGGAGAGGAGAGGGACAAATTCTGAGTGACTTAAGAGGCCAAGGAGAGACCGCAGTGAATAATGGCACAGTGGGTGAATTATCTCTTGGTGTGTCCCTGCCACTCCCTTGTTTGCTGAAACTCTTGCCGTTTTGCTTTCTCTTTCTCTTCCACTTCCTAGTGTGTGCTCCTTGAATTCATCTGAGTGCTGTGGGAGAGGTCAGGAAGAGGAGGTCCTGAGGGCTGGGGCTGTGGAAGGATGCTTTGGATCCTCTGCAGGTGATTGGGAGACACAGGCAGATCGGGCACTTAAGGGATGCTGTGGGTCACCGGTACCTACCTGTGAGCAGGCTTTGTGTAGCCGCAGCCCTCAGCACAGTGTTTTTCAGAATGTTTTTATCACATTTGTGTGTGGCAAAATCATTTTAGTGGAGTGTACCTGCATTTAAAGGAAAGAAAATAGGAGATTAAGGGTCACATCACACTTAGTAAGGGGTAAAGGTTGTTTTTTGTGTATTGTGCACGGGGTCCTGATGTCAAATGTAACCGTATTGTAGGTCATGTCGAAAAAAATGGAAAAACTCTGTTTTAGGGCAGGGGCTTTGCTGTCCATTAACCTAGTTTAGAATCTTGGCTTTGCCACTCGTATCCAAAAAAAAAGTTTATCTGTGAAGTGAGAATATCAATACCTACCTTGTATTTCATGAGGATTAAACGAGGAAATGCTTGTGCTTATGACAGCCTGTGGCCCATGGTACAGGCTTCAGCAGTGCTGTAGAGCCTGGTATTTCTTTCTCTGTTCAGTGACATCACAGTGGTAGCAGGAAATTGGCCATGGTGAGAGTATTTATACATCACTGAAATCAGCAAATGCTACAAATCAGGGGTTTTGGTGTTTTTTCCTCTTCTGGGAGCTGGCTGTCAAACATGTACTAATAACTTTTCCTTTAAGTCTGTACAACTGGGGTAGGTACGGATTGAGTTGGACTGAACAGAGAATCAGGTTTGAGGGGGAACGATGAGATGAAGTTCTGTTTTTTGTCTTTTTTTTTTTAAAGTACCGAGAAGGTATTTGTATTCTGTTCTGGTGGACTGGATGCTATTTAACATTTATCGATCACTCACTACGGACTGTCTTGAACAATAAATAAAGACACTGTAAAATGTGCTTGCTGGAAGGCAAATTATCCTATAACAAATTCTGGTTACACACACCCAAGGAAGCTTTTTGAGGTCCATGTCTTAGTGCCCTGGAGTCAGCAGGAGAGTGAGGTACATTGCATTCATTACCTGAAGAGCATTATTTAAACAAATGCCTTGGCCCTACTTAATGGTTCAAGATATGCTCTCGAAAGCAGGCCGATTATCTTTTACATGGCAGACCGTGACCTCCATGTGGTGCGCGCTGCTTGCAAGCCTTAGGCATTGAATTGGGCCAAAATGATCGGCCTTCCTGCCTTCAGAGGACTTCCACTTCAGTTTGGCCGTTGTTTTGCATTTTAAAATTTTGCATTTGTCAGCCTTTTTGGCATTTAAGATTTTATAACATAAATAGGTAGAGAATGGAAAAGTGACTTGCCCAAGGGCACACAGCCTGCTGGGCAGAACTTGGACTGAAAGCCAGAATAAGGCCCCGAGTGGACTAGACAAGCTTCGGGCTTTGCAAACAAACCCGAGTGAGTCGGGACAGCAGCATACCCATCTAGAAAATAGGATGGAAGTGTCGCCTTCCTTCTCCCTCCAAGAGGGATGCCCCAGCAGTGTCCCAGAAGGGGAAGGTGAATGTATTTCTGAGTCCCAGTGCTACTAGGAGGCCTGCAGTTACAGGGGGCTGCGAACACCCCTCTCTCCCACCGAGGAGGGAAGCAGCTCCGACACCACGTGATGCGCCCACTGGGGGGCCTGCGCGCAGCCCGGCGAGGCCCCGCCTCTCCGGCCGCCGCGCGCCGTAGCGCGCAAATGTCCCGGGTCGGGCTGGAGAAGGGGAAAGCGGGGGAGGGGGAACGCGGCGCGGGGGGCGGCCCCGTACGTCGCCGCGTTCCTTCCTCCCGCCTCTTCGCCAGGCCCTGTGTCTCCTCGCCGAGGCTCCTCCCCCTCGTCCCGGCGCTGCAGCCAATGGCGGGGCGGCGCGAGCCTCTCCGGCCTGGGGCGGGACTTGAGCGCGGGGCCTGGCGCGCCTGCGCCCTGCTGCCCGCCCCTAGCCGAGAGGAGGAGGTGGAGGAGGAGGCGGCGCAGGGAGAACGAGCAGCGAGCTGGAGCGGGGAGCGTGAGTGAAGGAGCCCAGCCGCTTGCCTGCCCGCCGCCGCCTCCCCTTCGTAAGCAGGAGCCCCGGGCCGGGGCCCGGCACGTTGCCCCAGCCCCTCCCTCCTCGTCAGGCCGCGAGGGCAGCGCGCGCGAGCCAGGGGGAGGGAGAGCGAGCGGGCGCCGGGAGGAGGCGGCCGGACCGAGCGAGCGCCCGCGCGTGTGGCGTGAGGGGAAGCCGCTGCCCGCCCCCTTCGCCTTCCCATCTCTCCTCTCCCCCTCCCCGCTCCCCCCCCCGACCGCGGAGCAGCACCATGTCGGCGCCGGCGGCCAAAGTCAGTAAAAAGGAGCTCAACTCCAACCACGACGGGGCCGACGAGACCTCAGGTGAGGAGCAGGCGAGGCGGGGGCCGGCCCGCGCCGCCATCTTCGCCGCCCGCCCGGCCCGCAGGCCGCCGGCGGGGCCCGAGGCGTGCTGGGGGCGCCGGGCGGCCGGGCCGGCGCGCGTCTCGGCGCCCTTTTTTGTGCGCGCGGGGCCGGGGCCGGGCTGGCGCCGCGGCGGCGGACGGCGCTGCGAGGCGGGGGCGCTGCGGCCTGTTCGGCGCGGGCGGAGGAGACCCCCCCTTCCTCTCCCCCCTCCCTCGCTCTCCTCCCCCTCCCTCCCTCCCGAGAAGCCTCTCTTTATTGTGCTCCGCCATGATGCCTCGCTCCCATCAGCCGCCGCCGCCGCCACATGGTGCGGCCGGACGCGGCCCCGCGCCGGGGCCTCCACGCGGCTCCCCCTTCGCGCCCGGCCCGCGGGCGGCACCCCCGTGCCCCTGCCCGGAGGCCGGCCCCCGCGCGGCCCTCTGCCCGGAGCTGGGTCGGGGCGGGGGCGCGGGGAAGCACGCGGCCAGCGGCGCAGTGGGCCCGGGACGCCCCGGAGGATGCTCCGCCGGCCCCGGGCAGTGCCCCCACGTGGGGCGGCCGCCCCGTCGCGGCCGGGCGCCGAGGGCCTGGCGTGGCGACCAGGGTGTCGGAGGGTCTTTACAATGGCTGTTAGGAAACCGCCTGCCTTTTCCGTTGAGGCTTTCTCGGCAGGGGGGCTGCCAAACCCGGGATGGTTACCGGAAATGAACCGCGCGCTCGGGCCCCTTCACGCCCACTTAGCTTGCAGGGCTCGCAGCCTTTGCCGGACAAAAGGGCACCTTTCCCGTAGCGCAGCTCCCGTCCCCTCTGGCTCCTAGTTCTCTGACTTCACCATTGGCTCCCCGTAAGTGTGCCCCCAGCCCGGGGTGGGCGCCCGCGCGGCTGGCCCGCCCGCAGCTGGGTCGGAGGCTGAGCGAGCTCTGGTGGGAGCCTGGGTTCCTGACCCCGGCAGGTAGGGTCGGGTGTTGGCCGTGGCGGGGCGGTTCTGCGACCCTCCCTGTCTTTGTAGGCGTGTCTGGCGCTTCCCTGGGAGGCACCGGGGGGTATTTCCAGCTTCCCATAAAGTGATCCCTCCGTGGAGAGAGGTGGTGCCCTGATTTTTGTTCGGTGCCCTGGGTTACTTTCCGTGCTCTGGTTAACAGCTGGTGCTGCCGTGTTGCAGGAATACAATGTGATAAACTGTGTTTCTGAGTAAGGCTTTTATCTTTCATAATGGAAACTTTAACAATCTGTCTCTTTTTGTAGCGTAACTCTTAAATGCTACAGACACTTTGAATAGCCTAGCAGATAGCGTGGTTTGCGATTAGTCTTTGAATTAAAAAGTAATTTGTTAGCTACTTGCATGAACACGTGGACGGCATGCCTGGTAGGCAGTTTCTCTTTGCAAACAGCTTTATTGATACAACTCGTCACAGACAGCGTTCACATCAGGAGAGCTAGTTAAATGTATCTTCTCATTAGTATTGAGTTTTATGTACCCTTTTCTTGCAGAAAAAGAACAGCAAGAAGCAATTGAACATATCGATGAAGTACAAAATGAAATAGACAGGTAAATATTTTTTAAAATTTACTTTCCAGAAGTTTCCTGAAATGCTTCTTAAGGTCTGGTGATTTCTGACAATATGGTCAAATCTGTATCCACTGGCTAAGTGAAGATGGTTACGACTTAGTTGAATATAGGAAGAGTCAGGTGACATGTTTCTGTAAAATATTTGTAGTCACCAGAAAGCTTTTGATGGAAGTACATTGACCTTGTAAAGATAGGGTTTGCTTTCAAAGGCTACAAATTGTCTGAATTGCTGTGCGTGAACTTCTGACAGTTTAGCATTATGGCATCAGTGTTGCTCTGACTTAACGTGTAACTTTGTTACTTGATTAACAGTCTTTTGTATCTCCTTTGATCTGGAGGGAGACAGGATTGAAGTTAGCCTGGTTTTAGAGTACATGAAATAAATACACAATGTTACCAAAATGCTTAATTCGGGCCCTTAGTTTAAGTACTGCCAATTGCAGATCCAATTGCCATCTTAGTTAAGACTTGAGTTTATAGGTACAAAAATCAAGATGATTTGGTTATTATAAATGGGTACTTTGTGCTGTTCTAAAGCTAACAAGAAATATTTTGTAGTCTCAGGAGTTTTTGTATTTGTTAGATACCATCATTGTCAACATGTCTTTTCATTTGCTTCAGACTTAATGAACAAGCCAGTGAGGAGATTTTGAAAGTAGAACAGAAATATAACAAACTCCGCCAACCATTTTTTCAGAAGAGGTCAGAATTGATCGCCAAAATCCCAAATTTTTGGGTAACAACATTTGTCAACCATCCACAAGGTATGTTATGACAGAGCGTTGTTAGAGTGTGTGGTGTCCACTTGTTCGGCAGTAGAGGAGCCTTGGTTGAGGACTGGGTCCATTGTGTTAGTTACATGCAGAGGTTGAAATGCTCGGAGAGGGGAGGCTTGTAATTAATGCGTTCTATCTGTTTAGAAGAGTACATTCTAACTCAGGATTTCTTCTAATTTCTTGATAAAAAGACAGCAATAGCTCAGGCATGCTGAGCCGTTTGGTGTTTGGTTAATAATGGATTTATGAAACCAAAGATGCTCACTAACCTTAGAAAATTTTTACAGTGCTTTAACAAGCACCTGAATTGCTTCTTAATGCTTGTCTATTTAATATTCATATGACCTATAATTTGCTGGTCGTAGTGTCTGCACTGCTTGGGGAAGAGGATGAAGAGGCGCTGCATTATTTGACAAGAGTTGAAGTGACAGAATTTGAAGATATTAAATCAGGTTACAGAATAGATTTTGTGAGTATCAGTATCTGGTTTACCACTGTGGAAATTAACTTGAAGTTTGGTTAGAAGAACTGTTAGTATTGATTTTTAATTCTCTAATCATTTATTACAGTATTTTGATGAAAATCCTTACTTCGAAAATAAAGTTCTCTCCAAAGAATTTCATCTGAATGAGAGTGGTGATCCATCTTCAAAGTCCACTGAAATCAAATGGAAATCTGGAAAGGTATTTGAAAAATTGTTGGGCAAAAATAGTTTGTGTATTTGGGTTAGTTGAATCATTTATCAATACTTAATGCTTTGGTGTAATGTGTTATGCAAATCCTTAAAATATTTTTTTAAAAACCGCCAGTCAAATATAATAGCTTAGAGCTCATAAATTACAGTGTAAGTTTTTAAAGAAATGGACTAGGGTTTTGGGTTTCTTAATTGGTGATCTAGCTCTTCAAATAGCATACCACTTCCCAAAATCCATTTATGCCTGCATTTAATTAGTAAATAGATTTTTTGAGATGTATAATTCATAGTTCATTTTTCATTGTATTTTTTCCATTACCATTTATACCCACATATCCTTTTCTACCTCTACCCACTCCCATCCCCCCAGTAAATATATTTTAAATTACACTGTGTTAGACAATTTTATGAAAATTTAGATGGTATCTTTTCAGAAACAAGCTTGTCATAAAAATTCTACAATGGTCTTTGTAGACCTAAAGTTCTTTATGTATTGTAATTTTTTTTCTGTATAAGAATAATAGTGTTGATAATATGCTGAAGTTCATTTTCTGTTCTTTGGGAGAAAAATCTTACTGTTTAAGTTATAGGGAATTTAGGCCTTGTAGACAGCCTGTATCAAAGTTCTTCCATCTTCATTTAGGATTTGACGAAACGTTCGAGTCAAACACAGAATAAAGCCAGCAGGAAGAGGCAGCATGAGGAACCAGAGAGCTTTTTTACCTGGTTTACTGACCATTCTGATGCAGGTGCAGATGAGTTAGGAGAAGTCATCAAAGATGATATTTGGCCAAATCCATTACAGTACTACTTGGTGAGTTGAGAATGTTCTTTTATTCAAGGTTGCACTTGTCTCGTTTGTTTGAAATGAGTTCTTAATACAGCTCTTGTTTTTTTAAGGTCCCTGATATGGATGACGAAGAAGGGGAAGGAGAAGAAGATGATGATGATGATGAAGAAGAAGAAGGGTTGGAAGATATTGATGAAGAAGGGGATGAGGATGAAGGTGAAGAAGATGAAGATGATGATGAGGGGGAGGAAGGAGAGGTAAAAAAGAAAATTTGGATAAGCCCAAAAAGATAATCTTTAAAGAATTCATGCTGCTACCTTGGAAGAGATAGATAGGTAGATAGACAACATAGATACATGCACAACTGTGTATGTATGTTGTAAAATGGAACTGACTCAACTAATCAGTGGGAGATTTTGTAGAAGAGATGAGCTATTTTGTTTTCCAAGATTGAAAGAAATTTTGATGCGCTCACTGTATCTGATTTTTAACTAGTTCTGCTTTTGTGGTTGGTTTTTTACGACTACTCAATCCTGAACCTTCCCTTACAGTACTTACAAAAGTGATAGGGTTGGTGCAGCTGGACAGATTCTGAGAAATTTTCCAAATAACAAATTTGCATGTATTTGAAATCACGCGACTGGGTCTTTGAGCTGAGGTTTGATGCATAGGCTGTGATGGGTAGGTTCATAAAACTAGTTGTCCTCCTAGCATGTCGTGGTCTGTGGAATCCACGGACCCTGTAATGTTGGGGAGTTAACTTTACAGTTAACCCTGGAGATTAACTGCTCACTTTTTTTCTTACAGGAAGATGAAGGAGAGGATGACTAACGGAACACTGATGGATTCCAATCTTCTTTTTTAATTTTCTCCAGTCCCTGGGAGCAAGTTGCAGTCTCTTTTTTTTTTTTCCCCTCTTGTGCTCAGTCTCCCTGTTTTTGAGGTCTCTTTTCTCTCCTTTACACCATGGTTCTCACCTTATTTGGGGGGGATGTACCTTGAGCAGAATACAGTGGGAAAAGAATCTCTGCCCCTTTCTGTTCCAAATTCATTTTTATCCCTTCCTATCTTGACAAAAACTTTATGGAATCAACACCACCGTGCTCTGTGGGAAAAAAGAAAAACCTTCCGCTTCCTTAGCTCTGCTGGAAGCTGGAGGGTGCTAGGCCCCTGTGTAGTAGTGCATAGAATTCTAGCTTTTTTCCTCCTTTCTCTGTATATTGGGCTCAGAGATTACACTGTGTCTCTATGTGAATATGGACAGTTAGCATTTACCAACATGTATCTGTCTACTTTCTCTTGTTTAAAAAAAGAAAAAAAAACTTTAAAAAAAAGGGGGTTATAGAACGTCAGCAAAGGGTGGGTTTGAGATGTTTGGGTGGGTTAAGTGGGCATTTTGACAACATGGCTTCTCCTTTGGCATGTTTAATTGTGATGTTTAACGGACATCCTTGCAATTTAAAATGACACTTTTAAAATAAAATTCTCTCCTAATGATGACTTGAGCCCTGCCACTCAATGGGAGAATCAGCAGAACCTGTAGGATCTTATTCGGAATTGACATTTCTCTATTGTAATTTTGTTCCTGTTTATTTTTAAATTTTCTTTTGTTTCACTGGAAAGGAAAGATGATGCTCAGTTTTAAACGTTAAAAGTGTACAAGTTGCTTTGTTACAATAAAACTAAATGTGTACACAAAGAATTTGATGCTTTTCTCTCAGCACAGATTTCAAGATTGACTTGTATAACGTATTGTCAAACTTTGTCAACCTAACTCCGTATTTTTTGATAACGCACAGCACAGGCTGACCCCAGGGTGATGTGGACTGAGTACAAGGATTTGAATCAATGTATTAATGTCTGTAGTTGGGAAACATCATGAGTATAATTTGCTATCAGTTTTTGAAAATCTTCAAATCTTTTGGGATACCAGATTGCTCAAAACTCATTCTGAGTATATTGTACACTTTTGTATTTCAAATTGGCATTTTAAAAAATGGATCTATATTTACTTGGACGTAATAATAGTGCCTGCCACCACCATCAGACAGACCTGGTGCTCTAAAGCTGAGTTACACATGGGGCTATTGCTGGCATGTCTTTATTGGGACTACAAAATATGACCAAGAAGACAGGCTCTTTCAGTAAGAAGTCCGCACTGGTGGTTAAACTCAGGTCAGGAGTACTTTTGTCTCTTAAGTACCAGCTATTTAGCATATCACTCTCAAATGAGACCCGTCTCCGCGAGTCTAGGTCAGATGGTGGACTCTGCTCTGTCTGCTAAATGCCATTGTGCAAAGAACAACATTTTGAGAAGCTACCTAATGCCTATGCTTTTTAATGCTGTAAAATACAATAGCTAAAATTAAATGCCACTTAACTTTTTCAGAGATTAATGGACAGTCTGGTCAAATTCAAAGCTTTTTGGTGTATAAAACTTTATAAATGGAACTATTCCATCAATAGGCAAAGTGTAATGAAAAACCTATCTAGATGGATAGTATGTAATTTCTGCACAGGTCTCTGTTTAGTAAATACATCACTGTATACTGGTCAGGAATCTTGCTCCAATAAAGGAACATAAAGATTTTTTTTTGACTGGGGTCATTCTCCTTGTTTTGTAGAGAAATGTTTCTTGCATTTGGATTTAGATGATACGCAAGTTTTTGTCTTGTTTGTGCTCATAGTGATGGGAAGTGGGGAAATTCTTGACTAGCTTACGCAGGAGGTAGCACAGGTAACATCTACATGATGAAAAGGTATGTATGAGACACGTGGGTGAAATGCTGGGTTTGAAATGTAAGCTCTGAGGGGAAAGAAGTTGAATAAAGACACACTAAGGAAGCCTGTGATTTTTGTAAACCTGCAGCTTACCATAACTGGTTTATAAATGCTGGTGAGATCATGAAACTGTTAAGGCCACATGAAATAAAATTTTATAACGCCATTTTATAATGGAGATGTGGTAAAAATAAAGAGTCACTAAAGGTAATTTCCTTCCAGCTCTTGAGATCCCCGTTTAGACGCCTGTGCCTGCAAATCTTGCAGAGTGCTACTAGTCTATGAGAAAACAAAGTGGCAGCCCTGGTGTACTGGAAAATGGTTACAGGGTTGCTAGTGTGCTTTGTTCCAATTGCAGAGTTCTTGGGATCGCCCTTAGGCAAGTTTGTATTGGAAAGTGCTGGATGAATGGCTCAAAGCTCCTGGGTACAAGGACATTTAAAAACAAAGAAGCAAATAGCTGTTTAGTTTTCTCTGGGAAGAGAACATCTTCCCAAGCTGTGCTATGCTCAGCTTACATGGGGAACTTAGTAACTAATGAATTGGGGCATAGAAGGCAGCTTGTAATGTGTCTTAACATTAATTTCAAAACCTTAAGGAGTATTCTATTTTAATCTATCCCTGCAGTTGAGGTTAACATTGCTTTCTCCAACGATGTCCTGGTTTCTGAAAGATTGAACTATTCTCTGACCTTCATAACAGGTCCTTACTGTTTTTCCACCTGGCTTTGGCTGGAAAATGTAGAGCTTAAATGATGTGGAGTACCTGGATGTCCTGAAGGGGTGACACTTGCTTCACACCTGGCCTGCACTTGGATTAGCTGTTTGGCTATATAAGTAATGAGTTTTTGACTGAATTTGGGGGAACTTCTGGGCTTCATAGGGTTCCTGGACAATTGTGTTCTGAATTGACCTGGCAGTCTTTTCATCATTACTGCTGTATAACACGAATATGACAGTTTCACTTGATCCCAGAAACAGATTTGGTTTTTCTGACTTGTGTTGTTTTTCTGTGAACATTTTTTATCTTTTACAAGAATGGAATTCCACTGCAAAAGGTGAAGACTAGTTTCCTGAAGATTGAGACAAGTTCTTAAGGTGAATGAGTGGCCTTCCCAATTGTTTAAAGCAGACATCTTGTTTTGAAGAGTATATCCCCGACTTGAGCAGTGACCATTCCCTTTTTAATACTTATATGGCTGTGCTTATCGAAGACGTGCAAATATACTTTTTAACAGGTCTGAAGAAAAGGACTGCAGTTTCGTGATTAGAAGAATAGAGGGGACTTTTTAAAGGAGGGTGTGTGCCAACTTGATTAGCTGGTGACATTGGGCACTCAGATACTCAAGGAAGGCAAACCTAAATGGAGGAGGACGGACCTTTGCAATACTGAGAACGAGTATGGAAAGGGAAAAAATGTTTATGTACCCTGCTGGGAAATCTAGGTTCCTTTTAGTTTGATGGTTGTACAGTTTAACAACTAACTGGAGAGGTGGTTTGTCCTGTTCACCATATGGTGGACACTGAATGTAAACTTTAATTTTGCCAAGAATTAAAAGTTTAGTAATTGACATCACTGTTGGACATACAGTGCAGCTAACTGAACAGACCACCATCAGATTCCCCTGTAGGTTTGTCCACCCTGGGGTTCATTAAAAAAAATACATGAATTCCACATCTGAACTTCCCCTTTGTGACAAGTGAAGCAGTGAAACAGTTCTTAGCAAATTTGGAAAATTTAGTTCTTCAACATAGTTCAGCTTTCTGGCTGCAGGAATGGATAAGCGCCCCTCCAGGTGGGTAATAGACCACGCCTCCCGAATGGGGGAGCTTTGCTAGTTTTCTCCCTAGCCTGTAACCTGCAGGCAGAAGCTGATAGTCTTCTAAATGACAATTGCATTCAGCTCAGGGCAGCTTGATAACTCCCGGTTGAAAGCCTACTGTGGCCCTGGCTGGGTGGTTCAGTTGGTTCGAGTGTTGTCCCAATACATGAAAGTTGTGGGTTTGATCTTTGGTTAGAGCACATGCAAGAAACCACCAATGAATGCATAAACAAGTGGAACAACAAATAGATGTTTCCTCAAGTCGGTGTTTGTAAAAAAATTAAGAGTCTACTCTGTTAATAGTTTATCCCTCAACAACACTGATACATAGATCCGTAAGTGTCCTGGCTTGAAATGTAGGCATGTCCCCAAGGGGACCAAGTTGCCTTTGCATTTGTTCATGCCTCATGGTTGATTTCCCATTTCAGGGCAATAGCCCGGGATTGCCCACAGTGTGCCAGTTTCACTCTTTCCAGTCCATTGTGAGGGAGGCAGTCAGAGCAAAGGGGAATAGATATGCTTTCCTCAATAAAAAGCACTGGAGGGCGCCTATTCAAGTCAGCCAATAGGCCACCTTCAATATTTGACCCTTCTGACCCTGGGACATGGCCACTTTCAGTGAAGCCCTGGCACAAGAAGTGGTTAGACCAGGATTTCCTACACAGACAAGCCATTTCCAGGATGTCTAGTGGAGGCTGGTTACTTTCCTGAGACAGTGACTATTGCATAGGGTGTAAATATGTCCTCACTGTTTAATAAAATATTTCATTCATTTTTAGAGAGAGGGGGAACGGAGGGAGAAAGAGAGAGAGAGAAACACCAATCAGTTGCTCTTGGTACGCTCCCAGCCAGGGACTTAGCCTGTAACCCAGGCATGTGCCCCGACCGGGAATCGAACCGGCAGCCTCTAGTTTTCAAGGACGACGCCTAACCACTGAACCGCACCACACAGTCAGGGTTGGGGCTTCACTTTAGAAGGGCCCTTCAGGACAAAGGTGGAGCAGCGACACCGACTGAAACAGAAAGCTCCTGTTGAGTCAAGTGGAGGCACGAGAGAGATTTTGGTTTATTCATCTGTGATTTGTAATTTGGCATAACTTGGGTGAGGTTTTACTTTTTTTCAGAAGCATACGTTTTTATAGTATGCTTCTATAAAACCATACTATAGACAGGGCCAATATTTCTTGGGGAGCGACAGGTTTGGGATTAGCCCTTTTTACACCAACGACATCTGAGAGGAAGAGACATTTAGGGGCGGAGCCAGGTCGTAGTAGGGTTTGGAGAAGAGGAGGCAGAGCCGGCCTGGAGTGGACCGGTCACACACGCAGAGCCCCGCGGCCGGCAGGCGGCGCTGTCTCCACTCGGACCCGCCCCTCTAAGCACGCGGTGGGGCAACCAGAGAACCCCAGCGCGGGAAATTCCCCTTCTCGTCCTTCTATCCCGGGACGGGGGTCAGTGCCACCAAGAGGGAACTATGGCCTCAGAAGAGGAGGCGCCGGGTCCGAAATGTCACGGAACGTCGGATCCGGGGGAGGCGCTGTGGCCTCGGGTTCAGGATGGAGTCCTGAGAGCCGACCTGGCGCGGCCGAGTGGCGGCGCTGATCCCAGGTACCCGGTAGGCCAGCCGACCTCGGGAGGGGGCGCCCGATCCCGCGGCTCCAGCGCCGCTTCCCGGGAAGTTTCAAGTTTTGAAAGTCTCGGCGGAGGGGCCGGGGCTTCCGGAACCGGACTGGTGGAAGGAGGGGCCGAGCGGTCGAAGTGGCGCCATGGAGGAGGGGGCGCCGCGGCAGGTGAACGGCGCCGGGAGAGGTCGGGCTGCGGGCGCGGGCCGAGGGGGGCGGGGGAAGCCTCCGGCGGTGTCCCCAGCCTCGCCCTATGTCCCTTCCCTGGTCCTGCCCCGGCTCCCCTTACCCCTTCGCAGGTTATAACTGCGCACTGGGGGTAAGTCGTTCAGTGCCCCCTGGAAGCGTCCCCAAATCACTTCCAAGTGACTCAGAGCCTCCAGCCAGGCCAGCCTATGAGCACGTCTGAATCCTCAGGCAAAGCCACCAGGGTGGGCCCCAAAGTTTCCTAAAATCGGTTCCTTCAGGTAGGACTCTAAGGCCAATGGGAATCGGTGAGGCAAGCAAAGGGGGGTCCGTTGCTGGCGCATTGGGGAGCGACCTAGAGGGAGAAGAATGCGTGTGGTCTGGGAGAAGGGGCCCTTGAGGGGCCAGTCCCCGCGCACCGGGGGCCTTCCCAGGGGACACGGCACGTGAGGACTGTGGTCTCCAGGCTGAGGCGCCCCGCGCAGCGCCTGGGCGGGAGCCTGCGAGTACACGGAGGGTCCTAGCCCTAAGGTGAGGGGATCCGGTTCTTGCCAGAGCTTGGCAATAGGTGCGCGTCGGCACAGGGGCCAAGGCTGTGTGCATATCCGATATTGGGGAGGCAGAGATGGTGCTCTAGTCCAAAGCAAATGGGGGGGATTTGTGTGCACAGGGCAGGAGTCCAGCCCACAGCAGACAGAGTCTGGGCCATGCCCAAGAGTGAGGCGGCCCCCACTAGGCTCCTCGAGTGCCCCCCTCCAAGTACTTAGGCAGCCTTCAGGGCCGCGTTTCCCCCGCCCACCCCCTTCCTCCGGAGGTCCCTCCGCCTGTTCCAGCAGTGACTTGTACACATTTTCCTATTTCCTGTGAACCGCCGCCCAGCAGTGGTAGACTGGGTGACTCAGGACCCCGGTGGCCGGGTCCCCAGCTCCATGGGACCTTTGTTTGCTCAGGCTCTTGGCTCTGGCTTTCTTGCCTGGAGCCGGCAAAGGATTTCCTGAGCCCCACCCCTCCCCTCTGACTGCCCGGCCAGCGGGGCACCGGGGACTGGGGTGGGGGTGCGGGGTCCCTGAGGCCGGGGTGGCCACCCTTTCACTGGGCTCAGGAGATGGAGAGCCGAGAGGTAAGGTGGAGAGCCTGCAAGAGTCCCTGGGAGGTGTCATAGGTTACCCTGGGCAGAGGTCAGCCTTGGCACCATGGGTTTGAAATGGCCTCCAGGAAGGAGGTTTTCCTCTTCCTTACTCCAACCTGGGGTGAAGTCATGAGAAAGCCTTCTACTTCCTCCCAGGAGCTGAGCTGGGGGGTGGGTCCCCGGAGACCAGTCTAGCCCTTCTGTGTGTCTCTGCTTTGTCACCTGAGGCATCAGGGGAACAGTCCTGATTCCTACTCAAACCTCCAGCTGCCCCTGACCTTGAATGAATCCCTAGCCTCGTTTCTGGCCCCAAATCTCAACCTGAACCCCAGCCTTACCGCAGCAGCCTGGGGGGCGGCGGGGCTCGGGCCCGAGGGAGTGGACTCTCCTTGAGCTGTGTCAGATTACTCAGCCTCTCTGTGTGTCTGTTTTCTCACCTGTACGAAGGGGATGGAAACTGCACCTACCTCATGGGGTTGTTGTCAGGGTGGACAGGTTCACGTATGCAAAGCTCTTAGACCCCGACCACATACACATGAAGGGTTTTTCCCCTCACCCTTCTCCCTAATGCAGAGGAAGGGAGCCAGGCTGGATACATAGCCTTAGGGTTTTCACCTGGCTTAGGGATACTGGGTCTACAGTCCGAGGTGCTTCCCACACCCTGCGTGTGGGTGCCGGGTGCCGTCCGTGCCTCCCTCTCCCGCCGTTGGTGGTGAGCTGAGGCCAGGGGCGGTGGGCACTGAGTGGCACACCCCTCTGCCCTTCCACAGCCTGGGGCGGGCCGGCAGCCGCCAGAGGATGAGAAAGAGGTGATCCGCCGGGCCATCCAGAAGGAGCTAAAAATCAAGGAGGGTGTGGAGAACCTGCAGCGGGTGGCTACAGACCGCCGCCACCTGGGCCACGTGCAGCAGCTGCTCAGGTCCTCCAACCGCCGTCTGGAGGAGCTGCACGGGGAACTTCAGGAGCTCCATGCCCGCATCCTGCTGCCTGGCCCCGCCGCTGGTGAGTGGGGAGTCTGGGCAGACCCCTGGGGACAGGAGACACCAGGCCGACCCAACTCCACGACCCTGACCACTCTGACCACTGGCAGAGCCTCCTCAGGCAGCCCCCGCCTAGGAGGGGAGGGAGGAGAGAGGTGGGCTGTGGGCGAGGGGTTCGTGTGCTCCCCACTTCGTGCCCACAGAACCTGTGGCCCCAGGACTCCAGCCTCCGGCAGAGCAGCCAAGGGCCCAGCACCTGGAGGCTCTACGGAGGCAGCTGCAGGTGGAGCTGAAGGTAAAGCAGGGGGCCGAGAACATGACGCACACGTATGCCAGCGGCACGCCCAAGGTAAGGCTCCTGGGCTCTGATGCGGAGAGAGTGGCTCTCAGATTATTAGAGGAGGGGCTGCTCCAGCCTCTGTTCTGAAAGGGAAATGCAACCCAGCCATTGACCCTGTGAGGGAGACACAGCCCTAATCCTGCGTCTGATGGGGGAGGCATAGTCCCGGATCCCAGTTTGGTGGGGGAAGGCATGGCTCGAACCCCTAGTCTAACAGAAAAGCCACAGCACAAGTTCCCAGTCTAGTAGGGAAGGCCCCGCCCCACTCCCTGCTCCCGGCATGAGGCAGGGAGCTCAGTCCTGATAGGCTGGACGAGGCTTGACCTCAGCCCTTATCTGCTCTCGTGGGGGAGGCTCTGCCCCAGACCTTGTCTGACAAGGGAGGCTTGGCTCTTTATCCAGCCTGCTGAGGGAGACTTGGCCTCAGTCCTGGTCTGATGGGGGAGGCTTGGCTCTAGTCCCCGGTCTGACCAGGGAGACCCTGGGCTGGCATATGTCATGACCCCCTAGGGGAGGAAGCTCCTGGCGGCTGCCCAGCAGATGCTACGGGACAGCCAGCTGAAGGTGGCCCTGCTGCGAATGAAGATTAGCAGTCTGGAGGCCAGTGGGTCCCCTGAGCCAGGTGAGGCCTTGGGAAGCGGGGATGGGCAGGGCGGAACAGGGCAGGGGCCTGAGGGCTGACTGCCCCCCTCCCAGGTCCTGAGCTGCTGGCAGAGGAGCTGAGGCACCGACTGCGCATTGAGGCTGCTGTGGCCAAGGGCGCCAAGAATGTGGTGAAGCTGCTGGGTAGCCGGCGAACGCAGGACCGCAAGGCGCTGGCCGAGGTCAGACCACCATCCGCTTCCGTTGTCACTCCTCTCCAAGTGTCTCCCTGTTCCCATAAGACCCTCGGCAGTGGCGGGAGGCACCGTGGTCTGGTCGTGTGGGGTGGCAGTGAGGAAACAGGAGGCACTTTCTGTCTAGACCTCACTGGGACTGTCTATAGGCAGCCTGAGGCACTGCCCCCAAGCCCCCACACCCCATGGGCCTGTGTCCCCTCTGCAGGCTCAGGCCCAGCTCCAGGAGTCCTCCCAGAAACTGGACCTCCTGCGGCTGGCCTTGGAACAGTTGCTGGAGGGGCTGCCCCCTGCCCACCCTCTGCGTGGCAGAGTGGCCCGGGAGCTGCGGACTGCTGCATCGGGGAACCCCCCGCCTTCGGGGACCCTCGTAAAGCCCACCGCCATGACAGGTAGCCAGGAGTCCCTCCCAGAAAGGACTCTGAAATACAGAGTGGGGAAGAACTTTGGAGAAGGGTTCCACTCCTGGCCCCACCACCCTCTAGCTGTGTGGCCTTGGGCAATTGACACCCTTTCTCTAAACCTCAGTTTATCCGTCTGTAAAATGGGGGTGGTAATAGCACCTACTTCATGGGTTGCTGTGAAAATTCAGTGAGTCGTTTGTTGCAAGTGGCGTGTACTCTGCGGGCACAGTTAGCACTCTGTCAGTGAAGCGATTATGTGAATGAGTAGCCATGGTAACGCTTAAAGCACCAGTGTGAGGGAGCTCGCAGCCTTGGACCGCATGGAGCATTACAGAGTTCTCTCTTATCCCAAGTTGGATCTGTCTCCTTAGAGTGGCAGCTGCATCGCAATCAGCAAATAATCTCAGAGTGCAGGCTTTGGAAGTCCTGAGCGTCCCACTTGGGACACGGCACCAATTAGAGGACCCTTTCTGCTCAGAGCTGGGGCAGGGGTGCATAGGCCGATTCCGTTGCGAGCAGAGCTGAGAAGGGGAAGTTCAGGGGCTTGATGGGCCCCCTCACCTGGCCTTGGGGAATCAGGAGTGTTTCCTGGAGGGGATGGTGTCTGAGCTTGGCCTCGCGCTTACGCGATTTGGCCAAAGGGACGAGTTGGGAAAGGCAGGGGAAACAGCTCGTTAAAGGCCCTGAAGTGAGCTGCTTGGGGCCACTCCATATCCTGTGTCTTGGCTGAATATCTTAGTTCCCTGTTCTTTTAAAGATTATCTTCCAACCCTGACCACTGCCTTTTTTATAAGGTCCCTCGGGGTGTCACCCCCAGGCCTGGATTCTCTAAATGGCGTTCTTTGGCCCAGTTTATTTCCTCAAGAATGGCTAGAGTCCTACCGCTTCTTCTACCCTTTGAAGGACAACCGTCTAGTGACCCTAAAAATGAATCCACTTAGCTGGCAAAACACTCTTCGTGCCCCTTGTGGAAGATTGGACAGAGCTGGGACTCGTTTCCTCCGTACAGATGGGGAAACTGAGGCCCAGGGAGGAGGGGCAGATAGAACAGGCAGCCAGGCTTCCTGCTCCCCAAGCTCTTGTCTCTGCTGCAGTGCTCCCCAGGTCCTGCGCTTGGGGCAGTGTCGCTGTACACTGGGATTCCATGTGACCTGGCTGAGGTCTGAGTCTCACTCCTCTGCCTGTGGGTCCCTGCTGCCCCCAACAGGGATGGTGCTCAGGAGGGGAGGGCCAGCTGGTCTGCACAGAGGGTGGCAGAGGGCTGCAAAGGCCTCACGTGGGTAGGCTCTGGGTTCAGCCATTTCTTGGAGAAGGGCGCGTTCCTGAGACTCCAGGGGCCCTGGGAGGATGGCGCCTGACGACATCCCCCCCAACACCACGCTCCCCACAGGAACGCTGCAGGTCCGCCTCTTGGGCTGTGAGCAGCTGCTGACAGCTGTGCCCGGTCGTTCCCCCATGGCGGCCCTGGCCGGGAGCCCGTCACCAGGCTGGCTTCGGGGCAGGGCCAGGCAGCAGCGTGGCGGAGGCGAGCTGGCCAGTGAGTAGGGGGCTGCAGGGAGTTGTGGGGGGAAGCAAAGGACCCCTACTCCTGGCCTGCCCTGAACCCCGCTTCTGGCCCTGCAGGTGAGGTGCTGGCCGTGCTCAAGGTGGATAATCGTGTTGTGGGCCAGACGGCTTGGGGACCGGTGGCCAAGCAGTCCTGGGACCAGACTTTTGTCATCCCCCTGGAGCGGGTGAGGCTGGCCCTTGTGAGGTTAGGGGTGACCTTGGGCCACGTGGTGGAAGGCCAACCAGGCAGAGGCTGGTGTTGTACCCCGTCTTCAACCTGGCCTTTCTGATACAGGCCCGAGAGCTGGAGGTCGGGGTGCGCTGGCGGGACTGGCGACAGCTGTGCGGCGTGGCCTTCCTGCGGCTGGAGGACTTCCTGGACAATGCATGTCACCAGCTCACCCTCAACCTGGTGCCACAGGGACTGCTCTTTGCCCAGGTGCCCACTGACCCCTGCTTTCTGACCTCATACAGCCTGGGAGACTGTATGACCCCTCGGGCAGAGAAGAGGAAATGAAGGGCCAGAGAGGGAGGAGGTCTCCGAGAATAGATTGCCAGCCCACCTCTGAGAACCACCCAGGAATCTAGAAGCCTGTGTCCTTGTCCTGACTGCCCTGCTTCATGTGTGACCTTGGACAAGTGCCTCTCTTCTCTGGGCCTCAGTTTCCCCACTGGTTCCAATGAGGAGATTGAATCCATCTCTCTGGGCTCTCACATTCTTGGCACTTGGGGCTCAGGCTGAGATCCTGGAGGCTGTGGCGGTGCCCATGGCAGGTGGGCTGGGAGGGGACTGGCCTTCAACCCTACCCTCTGTCCCCACAGGTAACCTTCTGTGACCCTGTCATTGAGAAGAGGCCCCGGCTGCAGAGACAGAAACGTATTTTCTCTAAACGCAGGGGTACGGACAGCAGAGGACCATGTGTATAGGGAACAGGGCAGGGGTGTCGGGGGCCCTGGGACTGAACCCTCCTTTTGCTCCAGGTCAGGACTTTCTGAGGGCTTCCCAGATGAACCTCAGCATGGCAGCCTGGGGGCGCTTGGTCATGAACCTGCTGCCCCCCTGTAGCTCCCCAAGCACGATCAGCCCTCCCAAAGTGTACCCCCAGGTCCCAACCACGCCTCGGGGGGCCGCCACCGCTGCCTCTCCCAGGTGAGGAGCCACCTCCCCCCAGCCCGCCTGCTTTGCTGCGGGGTCCGCCTCTCCGGGGAATGTCAGTGTCTGTCTTTCTGTCCCTGTTGCTCACGCTCTGAACCTGTCTACCTCTCAGCATGGCTGTGTGTCCGTCCCCCCAGCTGTTCCGTCTGCCTGTGCCCCACCATGTGTCTGCTCTCCTCACAGTAATGTCCCACCGAAGAAGAACGCCTTGGGAGACGAGATGAGGCCCCCACCCAAGCCCCCACGCCTCTACCTGCCCCGGGAGCCAACCCTCGAGGAGACGCCGGTGAGGGGGGCTGGTAACCCTGGGGGTGCTGGGCTGGGGGTGGCTGAGCTGGAGGGAGAGAGGAAGGAAGCCTTGCTCTGCCCTGAACCCCTCTGCCCTCACAGCGCACCAAACGCCCCCACATGGAGCCCAGGACTCGACTAGGGCCATCTCCGCCAGCCTCAGCCACCAGGTAACCCCGTCAGGCCCACCTTCACGTTCGAGACATTGTCCGCTCACTTGAGGGTTTGCAAATCCATTCAGACATCACCTCGCAGCTTCTGGGCACATCCAGTGGCTCGCTCTCAGGCTGGGTCTCTGAACCAGCATCATCGTCATCATCATCATTATTATTATTATTAAAGATCTTTCTTTTTATTTTTTTTATTGTTTTTAAGAAATGGTATTTTTTTAAAGCTTTTATTTATTTATTTTTAGACAGGAAGGGAGGGAGGGAGAAAGAGAGGGAGGGAAACATCAATGGGTGGTTGCCTTTCGCATGCCCCCTACTAGGGACCTGGCCTGCAACCCAGGCATATGCCCTGACTGGGGAATCGAACCAGCGACCCTTTGGTTCGCAGACCGATGCTCAGTCCACTGAGCTACACCAGCCAGGGCAAGATCTTTATCGATTTGAGAGAGAAACATTCGTTTGTTGTTCCACTTATTTATGCACTCATCGGTTGATTCTTGTATGTGCCTGACCGGGGATGCAATCCGCAACTCAGGCATATCAGGATGACGTTCTAACCAGCTGAACAACCCGGCCAGGGCTGAGCCAACTTTATTGAGCTCCAGCTGTATGCCAGACTCTAGGTAACTGCTGGTCTAGGAGCTCCACCAGGGCCCCCAGCCCCGTACATGGGGAGAGGCCATTACCGGCCATGGAGGGTTTGGAGCAGCTCTTGGTGGAGGCCCAGCCCTTGTCCCAGGGGGCTTCCTGTGCCCTCTCTCTTGTAGGAAACTCCCCCGGCTTCAGGACTTCCGCTGCTTGGCCGTGCTGGGCCGGGGCCACTTTGGGAAGGTAGTGGACTGAGGAGGGTACAGTGGGGGGTGGGGGTGGCAGCCCTTAGCACAATAGCTGGGAGGACACTGTGATCATTAGGTAGTGGGTGGGGGATGTAAAAACCCCCCTGTGCTGCCCACCTGGAGCCCAATCTCCCTCTGGTCCCCAGGTCCTCCTGGTACAGTTCAAGGGGACGGGGAAATACTACGCCATCAAAGCGCTGAAGAAGCAGGAGGTGCTGAGCCGCGACGAGGTGGAGAGGTGTGTGCTGATGCCAAGGGACCCCTCGCCCAGGGGGTGCCCAGGATGGCTGGCCTGGGCTCTGGGCGCCAGAAGGCTCCTGGGGGCTTCGAAGTGGTGGCTCCCTGGGACCAACCAGGCTTGGGTTCTCTTCTTAGCACCTGCAGTTCATAGTGTGCCCTTTTGTAAGTCCCCTCTTATCTCTGCACCTCAGTTTCCTCATCTGTAAAATGGGACAGTGGTGGCTATGCAGGTTAAATGACCCAAGTGAACCCCTGACACAGAGAAACCATCATTCTGCGTAACTGCTTGGCACTCGGACTGAAGACGCACTGAGCTTGGGGTGTCCTGGGGGTGGCAGGGCACAGCTGGGGGAGGTTTTCCTTCCCGCTGAAACCCACGCCCCCTGCAGCCTATACTGCGAGAAGAGGATCCTGGAGGCTGTGGGCCGCACGGGGCACCCCTTCCTGCTGTCCCTCCTCGCCTGCTTCCAGACCACCAGCCACACCTGCTTCGTGACCGAGTTTGCACCGGGTGGCGACCTCATGATGCAGATCCATGAAGACGTCTTCCCGGAGCCCCAGGCCCGGTGGGTTTCTGTTCCTCTGGTCTGCCTCTTCCCACAAGCTTTGCCTGGCTCGCTGTACCTGGGCCCCCTCCCCCTGCTTCCTCCAGGCACCGATCAGCAGAAGAGCAGGGAGTCAGGGAGGCCTAGGTTCAAATCCTTTTTATCAACTCTCTCAGCATTTGTGACCTCAGGCCTCACTTTGTGTAGCTATGAATTGGTTTAATAATTGTTTCATAGGCTTGTTACATACGTGAGCGTAATATTTATGAATTACGGAGCCCAGGGACCAGTGAATATAGTAAGTCACTGGCAGCTGGAGTTATTTCTCGTCCATCGGAATGCAGGCTCTGCGGTCTGGGCTCATGAGCTCTGCCACTAGCTGTGTGACCCCTGGCACGTCACTTACCTGGACTCTCACATCCTCAGTTGAAAGATAGGCATGCAGGCTGCTGGGAGCAGGCTGGGAGAAAAAGGTGTGGGAACTCGGCATCGTCCCTGGCACAGTCTAAGTCCCCAGGAAGGGCGTGCTGTCGGCCAACAGCAACCTTGGGACAACCTTGGGGCTGTTCTCTGTAGGACACCCAGCCCCAGCATGAGGCTCGTCCCATGTCTGACTCTGGCTGGGAAACCCGAGAGTCCCCAGGCCGTGGCCATCCTTGTGCCTCCCTGCCCTCCCCCGACAGACCTGGCCTAAACTCCCCCTCCACCCCCTCCAGGTTCTACCTGGCCTGTGTGGTCCTGGGGCTACAGTTCTTACATGAGAAGAAGATCATTTACAGGTAACTTGTCCCCAAGGTGCTGGGGGAGTGGCGAGGGAGCAGATGCGGCCCTCCTGTGCCGCTGTCCCAAGGGCCCCTTTGATCTGCTCCCCTCCCCCTCAGGGACCTTAAGCTGGATAACCTTCTGTTGGACGCCCAGGGCTTCCTGAAGATCGCAGACTTCGGGCTGTGTAAGGAAGGTGGGTGTCTTCTGTCCAGGCCAGGAGGTGGTGGGCAAGTGGCACCTCCTGGGAAATCTCACCACCGGTACCCTCATTCCAGGGACCAACTAGACACATCGGCGCCTCCTTCCCAGCCCTGTGGGCTCTTAAAGAGCCCTAGGGAGAGCCCGTGCTCAGAGCTGGGAGAAGGCACCGGGTTCTGCTTGCTTCTTGACCTTGACATGTGAGCTTGGCTGAGACTCAGCTCCCTCCTCCGTCAGATGGCATAAAAACCATTCCCACCTCCGAAAGTAGGGGGCAGGGCTTGGCACAGATTCGGTACATGGGGACATGAGGATTGGCTGTTGGTTCTTACAACCACAGAGGTTACTGTGGACCAGACACACTGAACCGGCATTGGTGTGGCTGTCGGTTTGCAGGTATCGGCTTTGGGGATCGGACCAGCACCTTCTGCGGCACCCCGGAGTTCCTGGCCCCCGAGGTGCTGACCCAGGAGGCCTATACGCGGGCTGTGGACTGGTGGGGGCTGGGTGTGCTGCTCTATGAGATGCTGGTGGGCGAGGTGAGTGCTGGACCTGGGCTGCTCGGGCCTCTAGGTTGGGGTGGGGAGCGGTGGCCCATGCACCCTGCTGAGCCCCCATCTCCGCAGTGCCCATTCCCGGGGGACACCGAGGAGGAGGTGTTTGACTGCATTGTCAACGCAGATGCCCCATATCCCCGCTTCCTGTCAGTGCAAGGGCTGGAGCTCATTCAGAAGGTAATCCTGGTTCCTGGCCGGGTGGCTCAGTGGGTTGGAGCGCCGTCCCGTACACCGAGAGGCTGCAGGTTTGGTTCCTGGTCAGGGTACGGAGCTAGGTTTTGGGTTTGATCCCCAGGCAGGGCGTGTACAGGAGGCAACGGACTGATATTTCTCTCTCACCCTTCCTTTCTCTCTGGAAGTCATTCACCATGTCCTTTGATGAGGATTTTTAAAAACTTTATTTTTAAAAAGAAAGTAATCACTGCAGGGTCTAGGGCTGGGCTGGACAGCTGCTTCCAGCCCACAGGCTGGCCTGTCACCGCCCCCCCCCCCAACTCCATCTTCAGTGCCCCGTGGCCCAGCTCACTGCGGGCACCTGGGGAGGTGGCAGTGCCTGGGGCGAGTGCCCTCGGTGAGCACCTGTCCTGCTGCCCAGCTCCTCCAGAAGTGCCCGGAGAAGCGCCTGGGGGCAGGTGAGCAGGACGCCGAGGAGATCAAGACACAACCTTTCTTCAGGGTGAGTGGCCACAGCCGCAGTGGTCCCAGCCGCCTGGCACAGCGGGAGGTGTTGAGACCACGTGGGCAGCCATTTTTATGGTCTCTGGCATCTCTGCCCTTGTCCCCAGACCACCGACTGGCAGGCTCTGCTCGCCCGCGCTGTCCAGCCCCCCTTCACACCCACTCTCTGCGGCCCCACAGACCTGCGCTACTTCGAGGGCGAGTTCACGGGGTTGCCGCCTGCCCTGACCCCGCCTGACCCCCGCAGGCCCCTCACTGCCCGCCAACAGGCAGCCTTCCGGGACTTCGACTTTGTGTCAGAGCGATTCCTGGAGCCCTAAGGGCCTCTCCCCGCATCCCCGTCCCCTGCCACCCAAACTGGTGGCGTCTCGCTCGCCCCAACTGCCCGGGTGTGGGCCCTGCCCTGGAGGCCCAGGCCTTGCCTAGTATTTACCGACCCTTGGCCCTTGAGCTGGGGGCCATGGGGCTGTGTTGTGCTCCCGGTCAGTCGCTGGGCAGGGTGCTGCCCGCCCCCCCGCCCCCTCCTCTGCCTCCCAGCCAGACCTGGACCAGAAAGGGTGGCACAGAGAGGAGTGGTTTGTTTTGTTTTTTAATACTTGACTTGCTTTATGGATTATTAAATTTATAAAACTGTGCACTGGAGACATTCTGGCTTAGGGGGTGGGGTGGTGGTCTCTGAAGCCTGGGCATTGGTGCCCTGACCCCCCCCCCCCACAGACCCTCTTCCTCCCCTTCTCCCTTTGCGGGCAGAACTGCCCACAGGCAGGGGTTTTGTCTTTTACTCCACTCTGAGGCAGGGAGGCGTGGGCAGAGGTGAGGAGCCTCAGGCCCTCGGGGTCGGCCCTCTGGTTTTCAGGCACAAGATGGTGGGCTCTGCCTCCCTAAACAGCCTGGCTGCCGCCCTCGCCCTCCTCCTCCTCCTCGGCCCAGAGGGTCTCCCAGGACCCCGAGGGCCACCCACAGAAGAAGTGGGCCAGGTTGCGGGTCAGGCCATGGTCGAAGGGGTTGCCGGGGCGCTGGCGGAGGTAGGCAATGCGGTGCGAGGAGACGAACTCCCAGGTGGTGGTGTTGCTGGCCACCAGGTAGAGATGCGCGGCCAGGAGCAGGCCGGCCACCATGGAGAAGAGGGAGAGCAGCAGGAAGGTGGCGAACAGGAGCCCGCTGGACCGCAGCCAGAGTCCCCAGGGTTGGGAGAACCGGAGGCCAGACCTGCAGGGCAGCATAGGGATGGGGGCCCGGAGCTTGGGGAGCGCAGGTGGGCAGGCCATTTGGGAGAGGGTCCGAGGCCCTTGGAGAGGGAGCCCTGGCGAGACACACCTTGTGGGCACATGCTGCCCCCGCCCCCCACCCCCAACACACACACACACAGGGCAGCAGTGGAACCCACCATGCCAGGTACAGGCCCCATAGCAGCACCACCAGTTGCAGCGCCAGGTAGGCCACGAAGAGCGGGTGGTTGCGCTCCCCGACACAGTTCTCCATCCAGGGGCAGTGGTGGTCGTAGCGGCGGACGCAGCGACGGCACTCACTGCAGTGTCGGGCCCGCAGGGGCTGCTGTGGGTATGGCAGGAGTCGGGCTCAACAACTGGGTCCCCTCTGGACCCAACAATGAGGGAAGGAATGACGGCAGGAGGCTGGGGCCCAAATCTGAGAGGCCTTCCTGGAGGGATGAGGCCAAGGCACTGGGGCAAGCCCGGAGGAGGTCCGAAGAGCCTCAACCTGGTCCCTGAACCCTCCCAGGAAGTCCCTGCCTCACCCACCAGCACCATGCAGTATCTGCAGCGCCGAAGGGAGATAGCCTGAGGAACCATGGCTGTCTGCTCCTCCTTGGCCTCCTCCTGAAAATGGGGGACGGAGCATAAGATGGGGCCCCTTGAGAGGCAGATGGCACTGGTGGGCACATCTTGGGGCCCATCCTCTGTGTAATGGAGGAGGTAGAGTGGAGCACAGTGCCCTGGACCAAGCAAGGCTGTGTGGCCGTTGCCAGTTGCTTTTCTGGGCTTTGGCGATTCCTCATTGTAGGATGGTGGTGTTCTAGGGCTGCCAAGAGGATTCACTGAGATGCCCCAGCAAAGCCCTCCACACAGAGCCTGGAATGAGCCTGTTACTGGTCCTCGGGCCCAATGTTGGTAGGAGTTGGAGTTCAGGTCCCCAGGGGTCCGCCGGTTACCTGGGGCTGGGGCTGGATGTTCACGTAGCCTGGGTCCATGAGTGACACAGCCAGGTAGAGCAGCAGGGAGCCCAGCACGAGGAACAGGAAGGTTAGGGGCAGGAGCAGCTCCCCCTGTTCTTCCCACTGCCGCAGTGCTGGAGAGGCCAGAGGAGGAGAGTGAGGCCGGGCTGGGGTGAACGGGAGGCGGCTATTTGGGGGACGGTGCATGCGGGCGGGTACAGCTAGAGGAGGGGAGTATGTCCCCGGCTGAGCAAAGGCCTGGAGGTAAGTTTTGATGAGGGCTCAGATGTATTTGCTGCATAAGGTACAGAAGTTCAGGACCAGCAAAAAAGAAAAAAGAAGAAGAAATAAAAAAGACAGTTCGTCTGTACTCTCTGGGGGGCAACAGGGAATCATGGAAGGGTGAGCTCCATTTCTGGAAACCTTCCCAGTGGAGTGAAGATGGATCAGAGGGGAAGCTGTGAGGCACAGAGGGCTGTCCAGGAGGGAAAGGAAGATGGCTGGACAAGGGCACCAGGTGGGGATAAGGGGGTGAAGGGACCAGGCCTGACCGGACGTGGGAAAGAGGACGGAGGGGTCCCTACCTCTGGCTCCGCCAGGTCTGAGATGCCCTTGAGACAGAGACAGAGGAGGGTGGGGCAGCCAGGCTTGGATGCTCAGATGCTGCAAAGGGGGCCACAAAGGCAGCCCAGGCCAGGAAGGGTCCAGCCCACGGAGGCGACTGAGGACTGGGGGGCAGGTGGGGATGATAAAGCGTGAGGGGTGTGAGACAGCCAGACAGCAGAGTGAACAACTATGGTGCCCCTTGGTTGTAAAAGGGGGTAGAGAAGGGGGCTGGGGGGTCCTTTCTGATGGGGAGACTGAACAGGTTTTTAGGCTAAAGGGCAAAGACGATGGAGGAGACTTGAGAAGGTCTTAGGAGGAAAGTGAGAACCCCCCCCCCCCCATGGTCTGAGGCTGAAGCATGGAGGGCGGTGTGGGGGCTGCCATGGGTGGGAGTGAGCGAGTGTGAGAACTTGTGCTGGGGGCAGCCTGTGGTGACTAATGGGTGGGTGGAAGTGGGGGTGGGCCGGTGGGGTGAATGGGGACTACTAGGGCAAGAAGCAAGGATGGGGACAGGGAGGACAGGCCACTCCCCTATTATGTGTTCTCTTGCCTGAGGGTGGGGAGCCTGCACTCGGGCAGCCAGTGGCCACAGGGCTGGGTGTGATGCCAGTCCTTGATCTAGTTGATCTTACGGAGGGAAGGCTGGGAGTCAATTCCTGGGATGGATCGGATGGGTCCGGGGATCAGGGGAGATGGGGGCTTGAGTCGGTCATCGGATATGGTGGCCATCGCATGGGTCCTGGGTTGGACAGGGCATCTGGCAGGGATCCGAAAGGTGTTGGGATTAATTAGGAACTGACTGGGTATTAGGCAGAAAGCAGCTGGAATGACAAACGGGGTAGGGGTCTCACGAGCTGGCAGCGATGGGTTCAATCCCAGGGTCTCTGGCGCTTCGGCAGGGGACCCAGAGAGACTCAAACGTCTGGGGAACCACGGGGGATCGGGTGGGTCCGGGGTGGCGCGGGGTCCGGCTCACCGGTATCGTGCAGGAAGAGCACCAGCGTGATCCCCCAGGTCAGCACAGTGTGCCCGGTCCGTACCAGGACCCCAGGGCTGAGGAGCGCCCAGGGCGCCATAGCCTCGGCCCGGGGCCCCACCCGGAAGAAGCGCCCACAGGGGCGGGCTCTCGCGGGGAGAGGGACCGCGGATGCCCGGGGATTGGCGAGTTCTGGAGGTGGGTGGGGCCATCTTGGGCCAGGGTGGCTGCCTATTGGGTGGCAGCTGCGGCAGAGTAGGCACCGGAGCCAACAGGTGCCTGAAGAGGCTGAGGGCGTGGCCGGTGCGCGCGCGCGCGCAGCCGGTAACTCCCCCACCCCCAGTCTGCACCGGCCAGGTAACTTTCAGCAGCTGAAGCAGCCGCGAGCCTCAACCCCGCCCCACTGAGCTTCTGCCCCTCTCCGCAACCCCACAGCCTCGCGCATGCGTGCCGCTCCGTGGGCGCTTCAAAGATCCAGGTGTTTGTTTTGACTCCATGTTGCAGAATTGTGCACGGTTCAAGGATGTGATGACTGTGAGGGGCAGCACTAGCCCAAGGTTGCTCCATGGGGACCTTCTTACCTCCTTCCTATTATTCATTATCAGATATTGCAAACGGGATGAGAGCAAAGTGGGGGTTCGTGGTGTAGATTCTGGCTATGAGGGGCTCAACTTGGGTCAGGACCAGAAGTGCCGCCTCTGCCCCTTCCTCTCTCTGTGAGCTTGGGCAAATTACTGAACTACTCGGAGCCCTCTTTTTTGTTTATGTGATTAGAGATGATAATAGTATCCTCCTCCTAAGGTGGTTGGGAAGATTAAATAATGGAAATAACAGTGTCTAGCACAGGACTATCTAAGTAACTGCCTACACCCTGCCAGACTGACTTGCCCGACCTAAGGCTTCATCATTCAAGGCTCATACTCCAACTGTGTCCCCAGGGCCTTCCTTACTCAGCTCTGCATTTTCACCCGCACCTCCCACTGATACGGTGCCCACCTTCTTTCTCCATCAGATTGCTGCCCCACCCCAGCTCCTCCAGTAATCCTCTTTCGACATCTGTTATTTTTGTCAGCTCAACCTCCCTTTTTCTGTTGGGGAACTGACTCTTCCCCAACCCATGTGACTCTGAAGGAACTGACCCCTCACTCCATAGGGTGGTGGGAAGTCACTGTGGGCATGTGACTCTAGAAGGCCAAACCAGTTCCCCATCTCATTGTCCCCAGTGACTGGTCATCGTTGGTGGGCATGTGACTTGGCAGAACCGAAATTTCATGAGTATGTGTAGCTGCTGAGAGAGAAAGGGGCATTCTTTTGGATTTCAAGCAGAAATGGGCTATGTGGAGAGAGACCGTGGCAGGAGAAGATGAGGACATTTTACAAAGGCAGAGGTAAGCAGCACTGAAACAGGGTACGAGAGACAGTCTTAGCGTTGTCGTTTGGGCCCCTAGCTCGAGCTATGCCTGAAGCTGATATTAGCTCTAGGTTCCCCAGCTGCATTAGTCAATGAATCCCCTCTCACTTTTGAGTAACCTGGATAGAGGTTTGAGTTGGGTGTCTGGCACTTACTGTTCAGTCTTTTTTTTTTTTTTTAAGGTTTTATTTATTTATTTTTAGAGAGAGGAAAAGGGAAGGGGAGAGGGTGAGAAGCAGCGATGTGAGAAACATCAATCGGTTGCCTGTTGTGTGCGCCCCAACCCAGGGACTGAACCTGCAACCCAGGCATGTGCCCTGACTGGGAACCTTTCGCTTTGCTGGATGAAACCCAAACAAATGAACCACACCAGTTGGGGGGCAACTCAGTCTTGATTACTGAGATGGGGTATGACTTCGGTGAGTGGGGGAAGCTCTAGCTTGTGATCTGCTTAAAAAATCCTGAAGCTCCAATGACTCAGTGACTATGCTGGTGTCAAAGAGAAACAAAGTCGGACACTAAAGGGGTTAGGATGGATTTTAATCGGTAATACACTGTTGTGGCAGGGAAGGGGGTCCAGAGTGAATGCCACTTCAATTTGTACAGAGGTGACGGGGCATTTTACGGTGATAAGCACAGACCCTGGGGGGGGGGGGAGTGCGTAAAGTGGAAAAGGGGCCAAATATATGGTGACAGAAGGTGATTTGACAATGGGTGGTGGGCACACAATTAAAAAAAAAGACACTACACTTGATTTTAGCCAAAAGGCCAGAAGCGATTGGTGACTGGCATTTTAAAGAGAGGGGACTGGTTGGGACTGGAACGGACTTGGGGAAGTGGAGCATTACCAAGAGCTGGGGAGCGTCAGTTCCCGTCAGACCCGCTGTGTCTGTAGCTGGCAGTGAGTGAAGCCAGGCTTCTGTCCTCCCACAGAGACTGGGAGACGGAGGCCTGTCCTTCCTGGGGATTGCGTTTCAAAGGAGCGGCTTTCAGGTCCTTCGGGGAGACACTCCTCAGTAGCAAAAGACACCAATACAATTCAGAGGGACAGAGGAAGGAGTCACGATTATAAACCCTTTTTAGTAAATGCTATGACAGGGTGATGTGGGGGGCCTGTCCTCGGGTGGTGGCTAAAACAAAACGGTCAATTCTTCAGTAGCCTTGAGCTTTCTCAGGTGCCTTAAAAGGGGCTGGTGTCATCCTAGGGATGCAACCATGAGCTCTTAGGAACTATGTTAGTGTTTGTTTAACTCTTTTAATATGGGAGGGGGAGGTGCTGAGAGCCTGCAGTAGTTTTTATAGGTTGAGGAGGAGGCCTAGTTGAGAAGAAGGCTTGGAGGAGCCTGGCTAAAATTTGGTCAAGGAGAGAACCTTTTTCTTTAAAGATGTTATTTATTTATTTTCAGAGAGAAGGGAAGGGAGGGAGAAAGAGAAGGGGAGAGAAACATCCCTCTTGCATGCACCCCAGTTCCAGACCCTGGCCTGCGACCCAAGCATGTGCCCTGACTGGGAATTGAACTGGCGACCTTTGTGGGACAACACCCAGCCCACTGAGCCACGCCAGCTAGGGCAAGGAGGGCATCTTTTTCTTTGGACACTGGGCACACACTCACACCCAGACTGTTCTTTGGGGAATAGATCTCCCACGTTGGGTACAAACTTAGGGGCACCCAGGACTCTGTTGACAGTCACACCGGGACAACAGGTGTAAACCAGGACCGTTCCGGGCAAAGCCAGAGTCTGGTCACCTCATGGTCTGGCCCCAGCGACTTCTGCTCGTGCCCTCAGTCCTTCACTCTGCTGCAGCCACACAGGCTTCTTCACGGTCCTCCCTGCGAGGCCCTCCTCCTAGTGGGGCTCTCTGTCTAGGAGGCCCTTTCCGCGGGTCCTCACAGCACTATCCGCTGTCCGGCAGCCTCGTCTTATCACATGACTCAGCTCCCACTTCCCCTCTCCTCTGGGAGGAGCCGCCCTCACTGCGACCGGAACGCCATGGCGTCTCTGACCTCCACAAGGGCTCTTCTGTCCCCTGAAGCACTGTGGCCCAGCTAACTCATCCCCCGACCCCTACGCATTCCCTCCAGCCCACAGGAGGCGCCTCTGTGTGCTCCTTTCTCCCTGCCCATCAACACAGGGTCGTAACCTCGTACCTGACATTTCTCTACCATCAGGCTAAGCCATCCTAGGCAGAAGCCAAGTTGGTCTGTTGCCAGCTATACCCTCCATCTGGGCCCATGGGTGCAGAGAGAATGTGGCCCTTCTCTTGACCCCATCCCTTCCACAAAAAAACATAAAAATAAAAGACACTGTTCTTCTCCACTTTGCACAAAAATGTATTTCTGTGATACCCCAAAGTACAGACATTTACCCAGACCCCAGGTGGTAAAGCAATGCAAGGTGAGCTCTGCCTGGGGGGCGGGGGGCCGGGGCGGGGGCTGGCTCAGGCCACCTGAGCACGGGAGGGAGGTCCAGCTGCGGCCCATCTGCCCAGCTGGGGGAACGCAGGGCCGCTGCCTCTTCCTGGGGCTGGGAGGGAAAGACTCCAGGAGCAGAGGGCCAGGTGCCTCTCCCCAGTTCCACATGGAGGCAGAAATGCTAGAAGAATCCAAAAACAGGCCCCAGGCAGGAGGAGGGGAGAAAAGCCACGCCCCAAGGCGCACCTGCAGTCAGGCCTGCCCCTAGACCCCTTGTTCCGGAGGGGCCTCCTCACCCCGTCTGTCCCACAGGAGAAGCAGTTCGGAGGAGTTATGTCGGGGAGCACAGATATGCTGATACTTCTGGGGCTCACACTTCTCTGGAACTCAGCCCAAAGGTTCCCAAGGTAAAGCAGCGGGGAGGGCAGGAGGGTGTGTCCACGGCAGGCCGTGCTGAACGCTGCACCGGAGGCACCGGGAAAGGCCGGCGTGGCAGCTCCTGCTTGAGAGCTGTGGGGTCCCGTGGGCGCGGGGCAGACAGGGGTAAATGGCGCAGGCTCAGTTCTGCTGGTGGGGTGCCTGGGCACCTTGGGTGCTCTGGGAAGATGAAGGGCTGGGGAGTGAGCAAGCCCCTGATCCCAGGAGGTGCCGCTTCCAGGGCCGGGGCAGGTTCTAGTATGTTTGGCAGAAGGGCCAGTGGATGAGTCCTGGACTGGGGCCTTCGACAGCCTGGGACCTGGTGGGAGACCAGGAGGCGGCCTCCGTAGCAGCGCGGCCTCAGGCAGGCCTGGCCAAAGAGCAGCAGGGCCACCGTGAGCCCCACTCCTCGAGGGTCTTCTGGGGCTGGGGCTGCCTGGGCCTCGGCTCGGCTCGCTTCCTTGCCCCAGAAGGCCCACAGCTGGGAGCACCAAGGCCTTTGGGAGACTTTGTGGGGTTAGTTTTAATCCCTAAATCCCATCAGCGCCTCCAGGAACCCACACGGGGTTCTCGGGCTTGGTGGGTGGGTTAGGGTGCCAGAGTGGGCTGTTAAAAGCCTGCTGCCTCTCCTAATAGGAAGTGAGGCCAGGGTCGGAGGTTACTGGGGAAGGACCAGACACTCACAACTTTGGAGGCATTTAGTCTGCTAGGAGTTGGAGTACGAGTACGGCGGCAATGAAGGCTTCGAGTTGGGGCTGGAGAATGGCCGGGGGTGCTGCGAGGGCTCAGGGAGTGTTTTTGTTTTTGTACAGAAATCATATACACAAAACTTCACACTTCCTAACCAAAAAAAAAAAAAATAATATATATATATAATATATATATATATATCTCACTAATTAAGGAAAAGCGTCAGTTGTGCAAAAGTTCCCCTGTGTCCCTTCATCCAGTGGGAGGTTCCGGGGGGGGCGTTCTGCCAGCTGGTCAGCTGCAGAGTACTGCCTGCCGGCCGTGTGGTCCAGAGCAGTGGTGGCCACGGGGACGGAGGCCTCTATCTGGACGTGTCCATGTTCTCCTCTTTAAAGTTACTGCAGTGCTCGATCACCTTTCTGGAGACAATGGGAGAGAGAGTTGGGAGACGGGCTTGGGGCGGGTGGGCCCTGTGCCTCCTGGCCGCTGAGGCCATTGAGTTTGTTAGCGAATGTTAGCTATGGTGCTGGCCGAGATGATGGGTGCAGAGTGGCTGCCAGGTGTGGAGCCCCCAGGAAATGGTGCCTGTGGCCACGGATTCTATCAGCAGCTTGTCTTCCCTCCCCGGGGCCCACCCACCCCACCTCTCGGCCTTAGGGTATCTGTGGTTAGCGGCTCCCCCCGAATCTGCTCAGGCCTGACCTCCAAAACCCTCTGACCATTTCTTTAGCACTGTCTTGCTTCCTCATCTTTCCCTGCACACCCAGGCCTGTCCCTTCCCCAAAGTCTACTAATGGTCCCCAAACTGATCGGGCCCCAGACGTCCTGCGGTGCTTGGGAACCACCATTCTGGCCCAGATCTTGAGTCCTTCACCCACTCCAGTTTGGCTCTTGGGAACTGCAGCCCCACTGCTGTCAGGGGTCACCCTGGACCCCAGATGGCCTTCCCATTCAACACTAAGCCTCTGTGCTGGTTGGTGGGGGGAGGGGGGTGGGTGCTGATGGTTGCTGCAGCCCCTTCATGCTGAGGCGGTGCCCCAAGGCGTTTCAGGAAGGGATGCTGGAAGGGGACAGGAGTTGCCACCTGGTGGAGTGACCTCTCCTAAGCACCCTGTGTCATTCACACCTGCTGAGGGACAGGCCAGCTCAGAGGCACACCTCAGGCCTCACGGTGATGGGGGAAGGTTACGGGTCCGCCTTAACCCTCGGCTTCTCAAACCTCCTGGGACCCCTGTTGACTGTGAATGTTCCCAGGCCCACCTCCCACACTCCCTGGGACAGAAAATCTAGGGTGGGACCTGTACAATTTTAACAGTCTTTCCAGATAATTCTTTAGGGAGATTAAGTGTGAGAACCACTCATTTTACCATTCTCAAACTCAGACAGATCTGTCCATTAATGTTTAAGCAATGCCTTTGGCCAAAAATAACCACAGAAACAGCCGACGCTTCCCAGCCCAGTCGTGTTTTGGGAGCCTCTGAGCTCCAGGCCCCTCCTCCACGACACTGTTCTCCACCGTGTTTAGAACTGGGCAAACTTAAGTACGCTCCCGTCTAGAATGGGCCCTAGAAAAAGCAAGGTTATGACAGTTGACCGCGACTTGCAGCATCCCCGAGTCTCTTGTGAACTGTCACTGTGAGATGAGACCCGGTGATATTTCAGCCTCTGCAGTGAGGGTCACACGGCAGGGACAGGCCTGCCGGCTCCGTGTGAGACCCTCACACTCAGACATTCGCCCTCTTCCCGGCCTCATCTCTGGAATGTATTTTTCCACACTGTTTTCTCTCTTTAGTTGGAGTGTTTTTTAGCCAGAAATAAAGAAAAATTCTGACCTGACTTTTTGATGTCTAGTGATGAGAGGATGGAATTTGTTGGGGGGAAAAGAAATGAAACTTACAAATAAGGGCGATGATATTCCATTCAGGGCTTGGTTATCTAGTTTCTGGTCACATTGTGGCCAAAATGACACTCTGGGAGGCCCCAGCTGGACATCAGTATGCTGTCCACCTCCACACTCAACTCAGAGTCGCCCCCGGGATCTCAGGCATTCCTGACCACCGGGGGCCGCGCTGTGTCCTTCAGTCCCCAAATCAAGGCTCCCCCAGCAGAAACACTGCCTGTCACTCACCGCGCCATCTCCTTGGTTTCCTGCCGCGCTGTGGCCATCTTAATCATGTCCTTCAGAAGGGGCATCCCGCCTTCTTTGATCAGCAGGGGGCAGTACTTGTCCGCTGTGGGGCAGGGAGGGGCAGACAGGAGGGGATCAGGGCAGGTCTTCTCTCAGTCTTTGGCCCAGAACCACCACCGCCCCGCCTTGCTGCCAGGACTGCCCTTCCAGCGGGGTGTGAGGAAGGCGCGGGCCTGGGTGAGGGCACTGCTGCAACCTGGGACGAGCCATGTTTGCCCAGTCCGAGTCCACCTGCGGGACACAAGGGGCGAGCCCGTGGGAAAGCTCTTCCCCACTTCGGTATGCAGTGGCGTTTCCCCTCCCAGAGCTCGTCCTATGGAAAATATGAGCCGAGCCGGTGGCGGCTTCTGTTCTCCGAGGAGTTTTGTAAAAATATAGATTCCTAAGCCCTTCCCTTGGGTGTTCAGATTCCTCAGATCCAGGAACCTGTATTCAATTGTGCGTGAAACAAAGTGCCACCAGCTGATTCTGGTGACCAGCCAGGGTGGAACCCACATGCCTTCCTGGTGGGCGGTTTCACGGTTCACTCCAACAAAGAGCGGTCCAGGGCTCGGGATCCGGGGCCGCCCCCCGCCCCCGCCCGGAGCACACGGGCATTTCAGCGGACCTTCGGCAGCTCTGTGCGGTAGGAGCTATTTTTATTATTTCCATTTTACAGATGAAAGAACTGGGGTTCAGAGAGGTGAAGTAATTCATCCAAAGTCACTCCAGAGGCTTGTCTGAGGGAGGCCCAGCTCAGGGCTTCCCTCTGCACGGTGCTGCCTCTCTGAGGTAAGGCGTTACGTTTTAATGAGACTAACCGCAAATAATAATAAAAAAGGCTACTGTCCTGAATAGTCTATATGTGTATGTGGTTGGTATGTGGTATGTTCTAAGCACTTTACATGTCTTATTTCACAGCAATCCAGGGTAAGCGCTACTATTATCCCATCTTAACGATGAGGAATTTGAGGCACAGAGAGGCTGAGAAACTTGCTCAAAGTAACACAGCAAGTAGCAGAGCCAGGTTTTAAACCCAGGTTGCCTGCTCCCAGAGCCCACAGGCTTATCCAGTCTTTCGGTTCACAGGCCTGAGCAGTATCCAGGCCCCGGACTCAGCACTTTCCGTTGGTTCTCTTGTCACATCAACCTTATGAGGTGAGTGTTATCATTACCCCCATTTCACAGAGGAGGAAACTGAGGCTCAGAGGGGTTAAAGAACCCACACGAGGTCACACAACCAGTAAGGGAGGGGACTAGGGGTCACGCCTGGTCTGTGTGGCACCCTCTTTCTCCACTCCTCCAAAGCCACCGAGCATAGGACAGTTGAGACTCTTCTATGGGCGGGGAGGGTGAGCTCTCTTTGAGTAAATAAGTTAGAGTTGTTTTAAAGTCCTCTCCTGCTCCCATGGATGTCTGTTTCTTCAGGGGTTAGTTCTTTGTTTGGGCGGGTCTTACTCTGTCTTATGGAAGGCACGGAGATTTTTGACTATTCACTCACATTGAAGCAGGAAGCATTGAGAAAGCTGTCTGGGAACCTGGATGGCCGTCTCGCCTGCCAGGCGTGTTCTGGCAATGGGGCGGGGGCAGCCATTATGCCGTGTGCTCCGCAAGTGCTGGAGAGTGGAGGGCTGCGCTCTGAGGCTGGCCCTGACATCAGCTCTTAGTGCTCCCCGCCCGGGTCAGACTGTAAGCTTCCTGAGGGCAAGTCGGCCCTCAGCCGGGTGTGTCCCTGTGTCTGAAAAAAGGGCGAGTGGGTACTCACGGTAGACAGACACAAGGTTGTACAGGGCCCAGGTGGCCCAATGCTGGCTGACAGGAGAGATGCCCTGAGGAAGGAGGCGAAGAATTGGCTCAAATGACCTGTAGGAATAGAAATTGAGATCACTTCTGGTGCCGGGGCTCGGGGGAGCGCACCTTGGAACTTCTCCCCCCTGAAGGGTCCCGTGGACAAACTGAGCAGGCCAGGAGGATGCAGGGATGCGGGGCATCTGACTCTTCAGGCCAGCTCAGGATCCACACAGGCTGCTCCCTTATGTGAGAGGTCAAGTGCATGGACACACAGAGGGAGGTAAGAGGGACACAGAGTAGGTGGTACAGAAACCGGGGGCCTCAGCAAGGGGGACAGGCCCAGCCTGCAGGGGGTGGGTGTACCCTGGGAAGCAGAAGAAAGCGTGACTGCACTTCTTGTAACGGCCTTCTATGGGCCAACTGCTGCCATGTCCAAAGGCCCCAAAAATGTATATGCAAACCCCCTGGGCCAGTGATTCCACTTCCTCTCTCCTCAGGAATGAAACAAATGGAGCACCGGCAAAGCCACAGGCATGAGCTCCTTCCTCCCAATGTGGGTTTTCAATTCAGTGTCAATCGGATGGGCCAACAGCACTTGGAAAGTGACCCAGTCATAATGTGATGAGGGAGACCCAACCTGTGGCTGGAAATTGAGTCACAAGATCGTATGTCTTGATGCCAGCTGGACAGAAAGTAATGAAATCCATGCACAGAACTACAGGAAGCGGGACACGGGCACCTTAGTGAGGAGGTGGGGAGACACGGGCATGTTAGCAGGGGTTCTCTTTCAGGGAGTGGAGTTATGAATGGCTTCTGTTTTGTTTCCTAGGGCAGGTGGGTGATTTCCCCCCACAAGTAAACATGTATCAAGTGTTCGTAAACAGGGGGCTTTGGGTACATGCAGGTGTTGACGTGCATGAGCGTCTACCAAGCTGGGTAGCTGAGCTGCGTGCCCTTCTGCTCTGTGCTGTCTGTAGACTCCACCTCGTTAGGCAAGACGCCACAGAGGACCAGACGAAAGGCAAGAAGCCAGAGCAGCCCGCACTGGGAAAGGGCATCCTGTCCCGGCACTCAGCCCACCCTGCCGACCTCGCACCTGTAATTGATATTTCTCCGTGAGTTGATGTCCCAGCTCTGGATGGCTGCCCACATGCGCTCCTCCACCTCCTCCCTCTGGGGTTCACAGATGCCCCAGGCCTCAGGCCCATCAAACATGATGTGGGAGAGGACGCCGCAGGCGTTGTAGGAAACCTCGATCCCGTCGGCCTTGCTCTCCAGGAGGTTGCTGCCAAAGAGGGGAAGAACGGAGGCCAGTTTCCCCCAAGCCGCTTTTCAGCAACCAGCTGCTGGACCCCACCTTACACAGCAGATGCCAGAGGAACTACTGATTTCTTTTTTGGTTTTAAAGATTTTATTTATGAATTTTTAGAGAGAGGGGAAAGGAGGGAGAAAGAGGGAGAGAAACATCAATGTGTGGTTGCCTCTCGCACGCCCCCTACTGGGGACCTGGCCCGCAACCCAGGCGTGAGCCCTGACTGGGAATCGAACCAGCGACCCTTTGGTTTGCAGGCCGGGGCTCAATTCACTGACCCACACCAGCTGGAGCTTGATTTCTCTATCACTTATTATTCATACCCAGAGGACTTTTAAAAGGGATCTGAGGTTACTAACGTAAGATATAGCCACAAGGGGACCATTTATGGAGGGCTGAAAGAATAAGAAAGTACACTATAGATGGAAAACTTCTGTTTATAACAGAAACCTAGGCTAAGAGCAATTGCTGCTAATAAGCACAGACCAGAGCTCTGAGCATCCTGGCAGCCAAGGCAAAAAGGCAAAGGCGAGGAGTACCAACCTGAAGACACTGATGAACTGGGAAGTCATTAGTTGGGGCCGCAGCTCCTTCACCTCTGCCACATTTCCCAAGAGTCCCAGCATATTCCGATGCAGTTCCTGCTTCTCTGGGAATTCCTGGCCAAATGACAGCCATCAGGGCCTTATCAATTAGTACTTAATTGCTGTCTGGTATTCTTAACCCAGACACTTTATGAGTATCTGTCTTGCTATTCTGACCAAAGAGGGGACGCAATATGCTGCCCTGCTACCTTCTAATGCTCCTAGGGCAGCGCTGGGCACACACTGTAAGGGATTAACATAGTGGGGCCTCCTTGTCACAAAATCAGAAGCCAAGTAGAAATGGGACCTATAAAATTGTGACTGGGACAAACATAGTTCTGTTTACCAAAGCTCCAAATACTAGTTTAATGGAACCCCCTTGGAAACTAGAGCAAGAAAACAAAGGATGAGTTTTAGGGTGAACAGACTATTCTACTGAACAGAATTCTGTCCAGCTGCTATCCCGACGGACCAGTCGGACTGGACCGTCTGAGAAGGCACCGTGGAGGAGAAGGGAGGGCCCTCAGGGAGATCCCCAGGGAGAGCCCAGCTGGGCCCCGTGGGCCAGGAAGTTCTCTAGAGCTTCTGTTTGCAGCACGCCTTGGGCTGATGGGCCTGTGAAGACACCCCCCGCCCCACCGCTGCTCTTTTGTGGGAACCACAGGGAGGGGGGCGCCAATGGGATTTGGTCAGTGGGGAGCCTGGGGACAGCAGAGTGGCCGTGTGGACGGTCTCGGGGGCTGCTGCAGGGAGACGCTACCTTCAGGCAGTCCAGGAAGAGCTTCATGCCGTTGAAGTTGAGGAACATCTCGCAGTTGTCGGGCGTCTCGTCCGTGATGTTCCACAGTGCACTCCAGGAGAACTCCATGACCTGGTCACACTGGAGGCAGGGGAGGGCTCAGCGCAGGCTCACCTGGACAGGCCCCGTGGGCTCCTGGCGCCCAGCGAGGGGGCCCCTGGCCAAAATATGGACATCCCCGGGACAGACCAGGCCCCTCTTGGGCTGTGGGAGGGCGGAGTGGCTCCGTGAAGACTTGACTTACTATCTTGTCCAGCAGCTTCTTCTGAATCAGCTTCAGCATGGTCTGTGGGCAGAGAAGAGAGCTTGCAGGGGGCCGGGCCTCCAGAGCTCCCTTGTCCCCCATGTTGACCCCCAGGAACGACAGCAATTCTATTCCTGGCTAACATTTCCTGACAAGACCAGACCGGCCCATCTATTCGAGAGGCTGTTTGAAGAAGTGCGATCCACAGGCTTGGTACTTGGCATCGGCAGGCCTGGGTGCTAGTCCTCGCTCGGCCCTGACCATCGTGTGGCTTTGGGCATGGCCCACCCGCTTTGAGGGATTCAGCCTCCCCAGCGAGAAAATGAAAACAGACTGGATGTTCCTTCCTCATTCTTTGCTCCCTTCCTTCGGCAAATACAGGGTCTGGCAGAAGTAACACCTGCTTGAGTGTGGCTGGTAGGGTACATGAAGGTCTCACACGGGATGGACAGCAATTTGAACATTTCACCTAAAACGTCATCAAGCGTGCTTGAGTGTGATAGTGTTATGTTACGGAACTACATGCTTATCATTTTTGTAATGAAAGATTTTGTAATGAAAAGGGGAGTGATTTGTGCCAGACCCTGTATTTCTTGTCTCCCTCCTGTGCACCAGGCCCGGTGCTGGGAAGAGCGGGGGACGTAGTGACGGAAGGAGCTAGCACGACATCTTTCCCCACGGAGCTCACAGTCCCTCATACACTTATTTAATCCCAATTGGGAAGACATGGCAAGACACCTGGTCTGACGAGGCAGGAGTGACTTGTACACTGGGACCCAATGGGTGAATGGAAGAGGGGCTGGGAGGGGGTGACAGAATGTTCTAGGTGGAGAAACCCTACGGGGGTTGTAAGCAATATTCACTGTTAGGAAATTCTTCCTTTGATCTAGCCTGACTTCTTCATGCGGCAGGCAGCAGGGCTATAGACGAGGGAGGGAGGAAGGGCAGAGCAGCCCGCCTACACGCACCACAACAAAGCCCATCTTGCCCACGGCCTCCTTGTGGTCATTGTCCACCTGGCAGACCAGGGCGTTGCACAGGTGTACAGCGATGCGCTGGATCGATTCGTCCTGCCGTGTGGGGTTGAGGATGCTGAGCAGGAGCTCGTTGACCCGGCGGTACTGGAACTCCAGCTCCTCAGGGATGCTGAAGTTGCAGAGGGTCAGGCAGCAGTTCCGCTGGACCTGGGCCGGGACAGAGATAAGCAGAGCACAGTCAGCAGCAGACTCGGGAGCTGGACCGGAGGGGCTCACTAGAGGTGGGATCCTCCAGAGCCATGCTGGTCCAGGAAGGCTTCCTGGAAGAGGAGATGACAAGGCTTTCTTAAAACACATTTTTAAAAATTGTGAAATATTCATACAGAAGAGTGTATAAAATAACAAATGCATAGTTTTTTATAAATAATTCTAAAGCAAACAAGCGTTTCAACAACGTGGCCACCACCTGGGTCAAGAACAAGTACGCTGCCAGCACCCAGAAGTCCCCACGTCACATACCCCTTCCTGATCATAAGCCCCTCTCCCCACTAGCGATACCCACTACCCGACTGTTTATTTGATTTTCTAGGAGTTTGCTTCTTTTTGTTCAACCACAGGTTTGCAAGATCAAGCATGTTGTTAAAAGTAGCTGGAACACGTTCCTTTTTTCATCGCAGTTTCGTATTCCAATGTATCCATCCGGTCCACTGCCGGTGGACTTCGGTGTTTGACTGCTTCAAACAGTGTATGGTACATGCATCCCGGAGTCCATGCCCATGAGCCCCTTGAGGGCACACGCACATTGCAGGGAGCTTCTGGGTCACAAGGCATGCGTGTCTTCAGCTTCACCAGGTAACCCCAGGCCATTTTCACCAGTTTCCACCCCCAGCCCCTAGCTGTGTAGGCCAGCTCTGGCAGCGCTGCCATCAATGGCTCTTTGTGTTGTCTGCAGGCTTATTTTTTTTAGTGTTCTCAGTGCATTTTCCCAATAATTTAATTTCTCTCCATCCCTGCTCATTAGACAAGGAAGTTCACCTTCCTTTATTAATTATGTAAACAAAGGATATCACCCTTGATTAGCTCTTGGTCTTCTGCCCCCCCGATATACATATATTTTTAAATTTGAGAACAAATTTAAATTATAAAAGGAATACTTACTGTATAAAGTTCAAATAATACTATCTGAGCAGAAAGTTCAAGCCCCTCATTTCATTCCCCACAGTAACCACTGTTAAAAGGTTGGTGCTCAGGCCTTCCGCGATCCGCCCTCGGGAGCTTGGGGGCCTGCAGGGAACAGGACTCTACAACGACAAATACGTCTGGAAGCCTGTGGGCCATGGCCACTTCTGCTGGATACAAGCGGGATCTCCGGAACAAGAGGGAGCACACGGCTCCTCTTAAAATCAAAGGTGTTTATGCTCGAGATGTAACTAAATTCTCTCTCGGCAAGAGACATGCTTATGTGTACAAAGCAAAGAACAGCACAGTGACTCCTGGTGGCAAACTGAACAAAACCAGAGTCAACTGGGGAAAGGGGACTGGGGCTCATGGGAACAGTGGGTGGTTCGCGCCAAGTTCCAGGGCAGCCTTCCTGCTAAGGCCGCTGGACTCAGAATCTGTGTAAGGCTGTACCCTCAAGGGTAGAAACGTACTGAAAAGTGAAAACTGAAAGTGGGTTTGTTCTCTTGTTTAAAAAAAAAAAAAGTTTGGTGTACATACTTCTAGATTTTTCTTTCAAAGTATTTTTTATTGATTATACTATTACAATTGTCCTAGATTTTTCTATGATGTAAACACAAATATATATATCTGGGAAAAAGGAGAGACAGAAAAGGTATCGTACATACTGGTCTCAGACTTCACTTGGCAACGTGCAGCGGGCAACCTCCCACATAAGGACGTAGATGTACCTTTGTGTCACATTGGGTGGGGGGACCAGGTGTTACTTTTCCAGACCCCTGTTACTAAACCATTTCACCTGCCTCTGATTTCTACGTAATCAAAAAGGATGGATGTGTCCACGAACATTCCCTCTAAGAACATTCCTAACAGTAAACACCTAGGCCGAAAGGTAAGGGCATTTACAGTTCTGGCAGGTTCTGACAGCTGCCCTCCACAAAAGTTGTCTGACTCCCACCTCACCAGCAGAAAGTGCACGAGTGCCTGTCCCTAGCCTTTGTTAATGCTGGGCATTGTCAGTCTCTTGAGATGAAATGTGACATCTTGTATTTTAATTCCCATTTCTTTGATAGAGTTTATTAATTCATTTGAGAGTCCTCGAGTAACATCTTTTTTCATTAAAAAATAAAAAAAGATGCCCCCTTTACCTGATTCTAACATTGATCTCAACATGGGAAAAACAGTTGTTCTAAAGTCTGGAGTTGGCAGGCGGTGGGCCTTTGCCTCCCTGCCGGGGCGGTGTCCCCACCGCAGCCTCACTGGAGGACAATTCGAGAATACGTACCAACCACTTTAAAAATGCACATACCCACTGCCCCCGCACTCCTACTTTTAGACGGGCAGTATAACGGTAATCTATTAAGTATAATCAGCAAAGCCTTACTGAAAGAGCAAAAAAATTTAAAAAAGCAACCTAAATGTTCAACTCTGGAGGCTGATTCCATAACTGCAGCCCATGCACTCAGGGGAGCCCCCTTCTGGTCCCCTCAGGTGGACAGGGCTTGGCCACCGCCTCTGAGATCCATGCCAGACTCAGGCAGCACCAGAGTGGCCTCCCCTAGGATGAGGACGCTGGCCCCTACGCTGACGCCAACAGTTATGAAGCTGAACCTTTATACCCAGCTGTCTGGGGAGCTGTGAACAACTTTTACTTTCTAGTTAATACATTTCCATATCGACTTTTGTTTTCTAAGCATTCAGTGTCTTACGGAAAACAAATATTGTTTTAAAAATTTTGTTGCAAAATGTTTGTTGATATGGGAGAGGCTCACATTCGTAAGACACTGTTGAAATAAAAATCCACTTTACACACGCATTATGCTCAGCGTGAACCCATTTACTAAATGAATACACACAGACTGAAATCCAGAAGGACAGATACCCAGTGTTAATGGTGGCTCTCTGGTGGCGGGGTTACGGTTATGAGTGGGCTTTAAAATCTTTATTACTCTTATAAGAAAAGCAGCCATTGAAAAACATAGCCCTCAGCAGCGTGTTACTGGGCAGGAGGGCGGAGGGGTGAGTGTAAGCAGAGGCCCGGGGTGGCGGGTGGCAGTGGGCGGCGGGGCTGGTTAGTGGGCCCTGAATGCTAGGCCCCAGGGTCTGGGCGTGGTGCTACAGGGAAAGGGTGTGCGAAGGGGGGTGCAGCAGAGCCAGGCGAGAAGGGGTGGGAGCAAGCATCGTACCCGCAGGGATCCACGAGCAGGCTGGTGAGGCTGGGCCGCAGGGGGAGCAGGGAAAGCGGAGCTGGGTCAGGCATGCAGGGCCGTGGCAGGAAGGGGCTCACCGTCACCTCCTGGTAGGATTCCATGCCATTCAGCACCACCTGGATGACCTGCCGGCGCAGCTTGACGCTCTGCTCTGAGCGGTACTCGGAATTTGTCAGGTAGAAGAGGGCAGCACTGCCTGTCACTTGAATGTTCTTGTCGTACTTGTGGCACTTGAGGGCTGTGATGACCAGCTATGCGAAGACAGGGTATGGAGGCCAGGTTGGCGAGCCCGGTTAATGCTGTGCAGGGACAGGCCTGGGGCTCTTGGAGGGGGCTTGGACAGGTCCTCTGATCCTGCTGTCTGAGGGAGCAGAGACTAGGGCAGGGCCATGGTTCTGGGACAAGGCCAGTGCTGGGGCAATGTGAGGCACTGCGTGGTTGGGAGGTAGGGCTGCCTGTGTCCTGGGGGTCAGGGGATGTAGGGGAGGGACGGGGACTCTGGGCACACGACTCAGCCAAGTCTAGCATCCTCCATGGGGGGATGGATGGGAACCCGAGGGTCCCCTCCTGCTTCTGGCGTTGGGGCTGACCTTCAGAGCCCGCAGAAGCTGGTTGCAACGCTCGATGCGTGCGATGTCAAAAAGCAAGTTGATGGCCCGTGAGGTGATCTCGGGCCTGTGCTCCGTGTAGGCCTCGATGGCATTCAGCACCTGCTCCTCATTCTTGTCACCACTTACCTGCAGACATGCACACTCAGAACAACCCAAAAGAGGCCAAGCGCTGGGCTCTGGCTCCGTCTCTAGCCCCAGGGCAGACACCTTGGGGCCCAGAGCCCGTCCACTTCCCTTATTCCAGGACTCCCTGCTCCTCCCCCCTTCCATCTCCCCTCTCACTTTGTAGGCTGGAATATGCGTGAGGCGGCACAGGGAGGTCTCGAAGAGCCCAAGGAACTGCAGTGGCCTCTTCAGGGCCCGGAAAGGCATGATGCTGCTCTTGGAAGGCTCGATGCTGAGGGAAGAGGGTGCTGGTGTCAGTGGCCCTGACCAGGGCTGTCCTGGGCTCAACACAGAGGGGCGCCTCTCGCTGGGGGTGGCCAGGGATTTACTAGGGACTGTCTTCTAGGCCCTGCAGCTCCTTTTTTTTTTCCTTTTTAAGAGTAGGAGAGATAGAGCCCACTTCTTGACGGAAGGGTGGCAAGGTCACATTGTAGAAGAATATGTGGGATGGGAGACATGGTTGTAGCCATCTTTGGAAAGCAGTACCTGCCAGTTTAGTGAGAACATGTCACCTTTAGGTTCCACCAACAGTCATGAAGGGACATGCCCATCAACCAAACCCCGCCAGAGTATGGTTGGGGATAGATAGCACTTATGGCCACTTACAGCCAGATGGGTTTGAATCCGATCTCTCAACCGACCACCCCAGAGATCAACCTATCTGCTGCACCACCTGACAAGGGGCGGACACTGCCAGCCTTGCTGCAGCACCACTGCACCGCTCTGGCTCGCCTGAGCGTCACCATTTCCCCGTCACTCCCGGTGCTTGCTCCTTCTGGCTTTGCACATGCTAGTCCCTCTGCTAGAACACCCTTCCTCTGGCACACCCAGAATGAGCTTTCAGGACAGCTTGGATGGCCCCGGCTGGTGTGGCTCAGAGGACTGAGCGCCGGCCTGCAAACAGAATGGTCACTGGTTCGATTCCGGTCATGGCCCATGCCTGGGTTATGGGCCAGGTCCCCAGCTGGGGGCATGAGAGAGGCAACTGGTATATGTACCTCTTGCACATCAACGTTTCTTTCCCTCTCTTTCTCCCTCCCTTCCCATCTCTCTAAAAATAAATAAATAAATAAATAAAATCTTCTAAAAAAAAAAAAAAAAGACAGCTTGGATGCCATTCTTCCTCCTCCCTCCTTCTGGATCCTCAGGGTAACCCTGGGCTCCCCCTCCCACAGTCCTCATAATGACTTGTCCTACAGACTGGAGAGGGCAGGGCCTGGACTCCTGTCTTTATCTCTAGCACCCAGAGGGACATTTGGTAAATGCTTGCTGAATGATACCCCACGGCAACCATGCGGGTGGGTCCCTACCTGGTCTGCCCTGCCTCCTCGTCCATCTTGGAGATGGTGCAGTTCTCCAGGATCATGTGGCCAGAGATGTCCAGGGACACGAGGTTCCCCAGCTTCTGCACAAAGAGACTCAGCACCTTGCGAGTCAGCTTGAACTTGTAGTAGCTGGAGAGGCGGTCTCGGGAGATGTCCAAGTGTCTGGAGATTGGGGCGGGGAGGGGCAGGTCAGGAGCTGGACGCAGGCTGGGGCCACTTCGTAGACCCCTGCCCCTTCAGTCCGTGGCAGGGTGAGGGCCCACAGCTGCTGCAGGGCATTCTGGGACTTCCGTGCCCTGAATAGCCCTGATCCAGCTGGTACACTGCGTTTAAGGAATGGCACTATCTCTTCCATGCCCACCTTCTACCTAGCCAGGGGCTCATGAACCTTCTGGGACTGATGACATGAACGTCCCCACCTCCAGCCCAGCGAGCTCAGGCCGGTTGCTCACCGCAGCTTGTGCAGCTGGACGATGACCCGAATATGGTCGTCCGACAGGTCCATGTTGTAGAGCACGAGGGACACCAGGCTATCTTTCCACTGGGTTAGGAAGGCCGCGTCACTGGTCTGAATGCCTGAGAGGTCTAAGGCAGCCAGCGAATTGAGCGGCCGCAGTAGGGACTCCACAGGGACCCCATCGATCATGCGGCCCAAGTTAAGGAAGCGCAGGCGGCTAAAGCCCTCGAAGGTGAAGTCCTTGACCAGCACCTGGCAGGTGGGGTTGACGAGGCACTCGTCCTCGCAGCCCCCTGGGTTCTCCTCCTCGTAGAAAATGTTCGCGCAGCCAAAGAGGCTCAAGGACACCAGGGTGTGGCTAAAGCTCCTCAGGGTTTGCAGGCTCTTGGCAGACAGCTTCTCGCAGTTGGTCAGGTATAGCTCCACCAGGTCCTGGGAAGAGGCACAGCTCTGTTAGCACCACGGCCCAGCCCCTGCCCTCGGCCTGGCCCTGGGCTGCAGGTGGGCTTGGGGAGGGGGCTGCCCAAGGTGGAAGAGCTCTGGAGGGGCCCCGGGCTCCGTGCCCTGGGGCTGATCGGCCCTGCCCCTGACTCTCCATCTGACTGTCTCGTGGTGGCCTCCCACGGACACCTCATGCCCAGTGAGGCAGGTCTCACCTGCTTGCGAATGGCTTCCAGGTCCTGGTCTTGCACCAGGTCCTCCCGGAGGTGGATGCGGGTGAGGCGGGTGCTGCGTGGATCAGAGAAGAGACTGAAGAAGCTCTCATGAGGCTCAAAGTTGCAGGCAGCATTGACCAGCTCCACGTACCTGGGAGGGAGGAAGGCCTGGCTCAGGGGAGGGGCATGGGGACCCTCATCCCCCTTCAAGACCCTGCCTCCCTGCACTCATCACCCCGGCAGCAACCCCCACCTCCTCCTTCTCCTCCTCTTCCTAATAGTGCCTGGCTGGATCCTGATGACCCTATACCATAGCTGAGATTAAGGGTGGCCCCAGGAGCCAGGGGTCCAAAGGTAGAGCTCCTGGTGATAGAGGGCCTCTTGGGGAAGAGCAAACCCCAAACTCTCCTTCCCAAACCACAGACCCTGCTGTGACAAACACACACGTTCCGGCCCCTCAGCTTCGGCAGTCCCCGCAGGTCCCTCTCCAGCAGGAAGATTAAGTCGAGAAGGGGTTTGGTGTTCCCAGTTGGGTACAGGCAAGCACGCGATAAAACCCTGTTGAGGCGCCAGCTCGTGCAGGAATCCTGGCCTTGGTGGGAAAGGCTTTGGAGTCGAGCACTCTGGCATCTAAATCCTGCTCGGCTGCTCACTATGTGGGCCCCTTCCTGCAAGGAACTGAACTCCCCGTGCTTCGGTTTCTTCACCTGTAAAATGATCGTAACTCCGATCGCCAGAGTGTTCAACCCAGTGCTGCCTGACTCGCATTAAATGCTCGGGACTCACAGGTTCCCTCTTCTACATGCAACTGTCCCATCTAACAGTTTCCCTTCTGGGCATCTCGACTGAATTCCCGGAGGTCAGCGAACACATATCATGCTTCTCGGAGCCTCTATTAGCGGGGAGTCCCTTGGAGGGGCCATGTAAGGGTTTTCTGAATGATTCTATCCCTGCTCATGGAGCCCTTATTTGGGTATCGACGTGCAAACCTGTGTGTTCACACATAGGCACATGTTCGCAGACACAGGTGTGCACACGCACACGGGACAGCAAGTAACACCTTCATTTCTGTGCAGGTTTCTGTACCCTCCCGCGGGTGTAACGCACACCCGCAGCTCCACATTCAAACACGCCCTGTGCCGCAGAAGCCCATGTGTACGCTGGCCCATTCCTTCAGTGCACACCCCTCTACACACATGCCAAACACGCATACGTGTAACTTTGCGGTTAGGGTCACTCCAGTACTTGGTACCCATGGACACCCATGTGCACGCACACACACCCTCGTGCATGCATAGCCGCAGGCATACCGCCTCAAGGCACACACACAACAGTCCCAAGCTAAGACACATACGAGCTCCTTCTAAGACTTCGGCACCGCCCCAGCCCCAGGCCTGCTCACTCATTGACGAGCCGGTCGCAGATCTCGCTGGGCAGGAAGATGTCTGGGTGCAGCCGCAGGGTCTCCTTATCCAGCAGACAGCCCAAGGTGCCATCCAGGTTGCGCAGGCAGAAGTCGGTGCAGAGGGCCATCAGGGACTCGGGGGTGTCGGACGCCATGCTGGGGTAGGAAGGCGGGCCGCTCCAGGGCAGGGGCCTCCAGGGGCAGCAGAGACTCTACAACACTCACAGGATCATTGGCAGGGCCACAGCCTGGAGATGGGACAGGCGCAAAGTGAGCCACACAAGGGCCAGAGCCACCAGTTGCCCCGTGTCTGCTCTCAGAGTAGGGAGACCGAGGTCCCGGGTGTCATGCTCCGTTTAGCAGAGCAGCAGGCCGGGTTCCAGCATCCCTGACTCCCTCCCTGCCCCTCTGCTGTGCCACTATCCATGCGTGCTTTGATCTGTAAAGAGCAGGGCACCCTGTCCAAGCATTTCTGTGCTTTCACAATGTCTGTGGGCAGACGTGTATGTTGGAGACCCAGTGCTCGGGTGAGGATAACAAGGGTTTTCATTAACAGCTACACTGGGGTGTTCCTTGCAATGTAATGTTTCTAACATTTAAAAAAAAATTTATTGATTTTAGAGAGAGGAAAGGGGGGGAGGGAGAGCAAAAGAGAGAGAACATCGATTTGTTGCTCCACCCATTCATGCATTCACTGGTTGATTCTTGCATGCGCCCTGACTGGGGACTGAACCCGCAAACTTGGTGCATCAGGACGATGCTCCAACGAAGCTATCTGGCCAGGGTCCTTGTTTTATAATCTAACTTGTTATATGGGTGTCACTGTTTGAACACTCAGTATGTGCCAGGGCTTTACAGACATGTTATCACTCGATGTCATCATATATAATTAAGAATCCAGGCTCCTCCTAATTGAAATGACAATATATGTCCACATAAAAAGCTGTACATTAATGTTCACAATGGCATTATTCAAAACAGCCCCAAAACAGAAACAGCACAATGTCTAGCAACTGATGAATGGACAAGCAAAAACGGTCCATCCGCACAATGGAGTATTATTCAGCCGTGAAAGGAATGAAGTACAGATAGACACTACAACACTGGACCTTGGAAACATTACACTAAGTGAAAGAAGCCAGTTAACAAGGCACCACGCATACATACGATTCTATGATTCCATTTATATAAAATGTCTAGCCTGCCTAGGGAAACCTACAGGGACGGGGTAGACAAATGGCCGCCTAGGGCTGGGGGGCTGCGGGGAGGGGAAGTGGCTGCTAACGGGTTTGTGGCTTCCTTTTTCGGGATGAAATGTTCCAAAGTCGATTGCGGCGAGGATTGTGCAACACTGTGAACATAGGAAAACCCGCTGAATTGTTTCCTTTAAATAGGTGAATTATACGATACAGAAACTATGGCTCAGTAAAACAGTTATTAAAAAAGTGAAGTCTCCTACTATCTTCATGACATTTAGGTAGGTAAAGATTTCTTAAATAGGATTTATAAGGGAAAAATGGTAAGTTGACCTGCACTGAAGTGAAGAAACTTCTGTTCGTACGTACCCCCAAAATTAACATGAGATGGACCTTAGACCTATATGTGAAGGTAAAACAATACGGTTTCTAGAAGAAAACATAGACTACCTTTATGGCTTCAGCATAGGCAATAATTTCTTAAATAGGTCAAAGAAAACACAAGTCATAAAGAAAAACTGATAAACTGAACTGCCTCAAAATTTAAGACTGTTCTCATCAAAAGATGTCATTAAGGCCTGGCTGGTGTAGCTCGGCTGGCTGGAGCGATGTCTTGTAGCCAAAGGGTTGTGGGTGGATTCCCAGTTGGGGCACGTACCCTAGGCTGTAGGTTCGATCTCTCATCTGGGCGTACAGTCCCCAGTCACAGCACATGTGGGAGGCAACCAGTCGATGTTTCTCTCTCTCCCTTCCCCTCTCCCATCCTTTTTCTCTAAAAGCAATGAAAAAATGTCCTCAGGTGAGGATTAAAAAAAAAAAAAGAAAGAAAAGAAAGAGAGCCCTGGCTGGGTAGCTCAGCTGGTTAAGGTGTTGTCCCAATACACCAAGCTTGCAGGTTTGATCCCTCGTCAGGGCACGTAAAAGAAAGCAACCAATGAATGTTTAAATAAGTGGAACAACAAAATCAATTAAAAAAATCAATCAATAAAAAGTTTTAAGAAATAACAATTTTTTAAAAAGAAGAAAAAGGGCGAGCCACAGAGTGAAAGAGATTTTCAACAAAAGACTCGTATTCGGAATAGATAAACAATTCCTACAAATCAGTTTTCTCAGAAAGGACACAGCATCCAATAAAAAGTGGACGAAAGACTTGAACGGCACTCCCTGAAGGACAGGGAGATGGACGGCAGCACATGGAAGAGTGCTCAGCTTCGCCGGTATCGGTAAAGCCACAGTGAGGTACCATGGCCCACCCACCGGAACGGTTCTGTTGAAAACAACGGCAATAATACAGGCAATACCGAGCCTGTATTATAGGGGAGATACGTAACAACAGGTGTCACCGACACTGCTGGTGGGGCTGTAAGCTGGAGCGAACTGCGAGCGCAACTGCAATATTGTGTGGCGCTATTAAAGGTGAAAACACCTATGTGTTCAACGTTTGGCCATTCGACTCCTAGGTGTACGCCCAACAGAAACACACACACAAGTGTTCACCGGAAGACATATACCAGAATGTTCACAGCAGCACTTATGATAATAGCCCCAAAGAGAAAGAACCTGAATGTCCACTGACATTCAAATAATGATGATACACTCACTGATGAAATACTACGCAGCAATGAGAACGCACAAGCCACTATTAACACAACAGCCTGGACGAACCTCGGAGTTTAGTAAAGGAACCAGACAAAAAGGAGTACGCATTCACACCCTGTACGAATCCATTTATGTATTGCTCCGTTGTGTTAAAAAACACAACAAGAAGAAAATCTACTCTGTGGTAGTGAAGTCAGGACTGTGGCTACTCTAGGGGTTTGGCTGCGTGTTGAGAAGGTTCTAGTCTCTTATCTGAGTGGTGAACATAGAAGCGTATTCACTTTGTGAATATTCAAGGAGCTGTATATTTTGACATGTATACTTTTAAAAATGTATGTTATATATAGTTCAATAAAAAGTTAGCCCTGGCTGGTGTGGCTCAGTGAATTGAGTGCTGGCCTGTGAACCAAAGGGTCAGCGGTTCGATTTCCAGTCAGGGCACATGCCTGGGTTGTGGGCCAGGTCCCCGATAGGGGGCGCGTGAGAGGCAACCACACATTGATGTTTCTCTTCCTCTCTTTATCTCTCCCTTTCCCTCTCTCTAAAAATAAATAAATAAAATCTTTTTTTTTTAAGTTAAAAAAATGGCCTGGACACCAGTGAGGTTCATGTTTAGAAGGGATCTGTGTTTAGTTAAATGATGATCTGATAGTGTATTGTCAGCTCCAATAAGAGGCTAACAAAGAATGAAAACTGAACCTTCATATTCAAATGTGAACAAGGCAGAAAACAATGAGGCCCTAGCCAGGTAGCTCAGTTGGTTAGAACGACGTTCTGATACACGAAGGTTGCGGGTTCGATCCCCAGTCAGGGAACACATAAGAGTAAACCAGTGAATGCACAAAATAACTGGAACAACAAAAATTGATGTCTATCTTAAAACAAAACAACAACAACAACAAACAATCAACCATTTATAGAACTGAAGACAGTCAGGAATTAATCCTAAACCATTTTCCTACCCGAGTCTACATCAGAAAGGGGGAGAACAGGCAAAACTAACCTATGGCGTTAGAAGTCGGAGTCGTGATTACCTTGGCCGGGAGGCAGTAATTAGAAAGTGCTGGTGGGGGAGGGGGTGCTGGCCGGGTGCTTGGCTGGTTGGAGCATCGGTGCCATGCGCCGGGGTTACGGGTCTGTTCTCTGTCGGGGCACATACAGGAGACGACCAACGAATGCATAAATAAATAGAATAAATTGGTCTCTCTCTCTCTCTTTCTTCCTCTCCCTCTAAAATCAATAAACAATTTCTCAGGTGAAGATTTAAAAAAAAAAAAGAGAGAGAGAGCAGTGTGGCCCTGGCTGGGTGGGTCAGTTGGCTGGGGTGTCGTCCGTACATCGAAAGGTTGAAGATTTGATTCCCAGTCAGGGCACGTACTCAGGTTGTGGATTCTATCCCCAGTTGGGGTGCGGATGGGAGGTAACTGATCTCCCTCTCTCTCCCCCTTGCCCCTTCCTCTTTCTCTAAAATCAATGATAGAAAATATCCTCCAGTGAGGGTTCAAACAAAGTGCAGGCTCTGCGGTCAGACAGATCTGTGTCTCAGCCCAATTCCGCAGTTCACTGGTAAATTACTTGGCCTCTGTGCACCTCGATTTCCTCATCTGGAGAATGGGGATAAGCACTCCCACTCCACAGAGCTGCTAGAGTCAATGAGATGTCGGGAAAACGCCGAGTTTCAGGTTTGACACGGCTGAGTGTACAGCAAAAGATGGTTAAGATCCCATCTTACAGATGAGGAAACTCAAGCTCAGAGAGGCTACTCGGTCTGAACTGGGATTTGAGCCTGGTCTCTTGGACTCCATCACCTCATCTCTTGGAGGGTTTTGGAATTTAGAGCCCAGCACTGCCCCGGCTTCTTGGAGCCTCTGCATCTACATTTGGTGCCAACAGGCTGCTCAGGAAGTCCGGTGGGTGGCCACAGAGCACTGTGCCCTTTGGAACCACCAGTTCTAAGTTCTGTTACCACCACTTATTGGTGGGCTGGCTTGTAAGAGCTCAGTTTCAAGTCCCAGCCCTGCTGCTTAAGAACAGGAGAACTTGGGCAAGTGTCTTCACCTCTCTGTGCCTCAGTTTCTATTCTAAACTAGGGAGCGCTGTGTGAACACAACACAGAATGACGCAGAACAGGCTTAGCATGGTGCCTGGCACGTAGTAACAGCAACTGTTGCCATCATCACCATCACCTCTTATCTCACCCGCCCTGGTCCCCAAGTAGAGCAGGGTCTGCTCCTGGCCGGCTTCCCCAGGCCTGTGCCCCTCAGGCCTGGGTCTCCTGCCGCAACGCCCATCGTGCCAGCTGTCCCACTGGCTATGTGACCCTTGAAGGAAAGCACAACAAACAGGCTGCCCGGACCTGCGCATGGCCTTCCTTTGCCTCCATTCACTTTCAGATCTTCAAGAGCCCAGCGGCCTCTCTTGCCTGGGAAACTGGAGCCGGAGGGAACCCTGCCGGCAGGGAGACAGTCGCTGCTGGAAACCGACGCGTCCAATCTCTTCCAGCAGTCACTCAAGGCCTCCAGAATTAGAACCAGCTTTCCGGCCAACCCAGTGCCCACAGACCCCTACTCTAGCTGGCCTGGCCTCTGTCACTGTGCTGGCAGTAGGCCAGAAGCACAGGGTCACCTTCAGACCTTTGCTCACTCGGTTCTCTGTCAACCAGGACCATCCGAATTCAACCAACTATTCTACTTTCTACCAAACACTGCTCCCACCCCCAAAATACACATTCATGTCCCTCCTCCAGGAAGTGTCACCGACCACGCCAGTGCTCATCACCTTTGAACTCTCTCCCTTGCTTAACTGATGCCTAAGTATCCTCAGGTCTTAGTGTCAACATCGTTTCTTCTGGAAAGCCTTCCCTGACCCACCGGCATGTACCTGCTCTGGGCCCCATGGGTCACACCATAATAGCTCATGCTTGTACTGATGCTAGTTTAACTCTCTGGCTTCCCTGTCCCGCAGCTGGTTCCATGAGGGCAGGAAGCAGGCTGTCTTGCCTGGCATCGCATTCTGGGTCATTTATCTGTCCACTCGGTACCTGTCTAGTGAGTACTACGCATCCCACGGTGAGCGAAAGCAGACAAAGGCTCTGTCCTCACGGAGCACACTGGCTCAGGACGGGGACAGACAGGCACCTAAGAAGCTCTGGACTGGGCAGGCTTCCCTGGAAGTGACATTTCAGCTGCAACCCAAAAGATGAGTCATAGCTAACTCCGGTGGTGGGCAGAGAAGGGGACGGCGTCCCCGAGAGAAGGAAAAGCTGTGTACAGGCTGAAGGGCCAGACAGTGTGGGGTGCTGGCACCACAGCCCCACGCCACAACCATCTGCTGGACAAAAGGAGGGTTGAACACCCGTGAGGGCCTGACAAATAGTAGGATGTCAACATACGCCTGTGGAAGGGGGTGATGATGGGAGACTTGGCGGGTTGTGCCCCATGTGGAAGCCGGGAGACAAGGCCTGCTCTCGTACCCTCCCTGCCCACCATGCCCAGGACAGTGCTGGGTGTCCAGTGGCCACAGAGGGACCCTCGCAACTATAACTGAAAGACAGCTTTGCCTTTTCTGCAGGTCTGATCCCGGTCACCTAGGAGGCTGTTCTGCCCTAAATCTGCTCCTCGGGGGGAAAAACACCACCCTGTCAGCCACACTAAAGTCACCAAATGCCCCCCAAAGACAAACCAGGCAGAGGGCACCATCTGCTAACTGCCCTGGGCAGTGTCCACGCTGCTGCTTGGAGCTGGCTGAGCCGGGGGCGGAAGGAGCTGTCCTCGTGCTGGCACCGAGGCCGAGAGGTCTGGGAGCTGGAGTGCCCGGCTCCCTGCGAGGCATCCAGCTGCAGGCCCAGCACCTGCCAGAGGCCCCCCCCGCCCCCCAACGGAGCTCCTCATTCTCGAGGCAGGCACCGGTTATATGGGGTTCTGGCAACTAGGGACAGAGGAACGCTGCTTGTGACGGAACACCACACGGTGAGAGGGGCTCTGTGTCTTTCTCCATCCACTCCCTTGCAGGTTCTCTAAAACTGGATCTATCACGAGCCTGTGATGTCCTAGGAGTACAGGGGGCAGCGGGGAGAGAAGCCACATTGGTGGCTTCCAGACACGGGGCTGGGCTCCTTACGGCCTTATTTCATACAGTCTCCTACTTAACCAACAAAACAGCATTCCTTAGGGTTCTGTACTTGTAGCTGATTCTTCATGTGTGTAACAGTTTGTCTAATGACCCGTCCCCCGGCCCGTGAGTTCTGGGAGGACAGGAACCCCGCCCATTCGCACGCTCCTGGGTCCTTGGCGTCTGGCCAGTGCCTGGCACCAACAGAGTAAAGGTTTGCTTTTGCCCAAGTTACCTCATCAAGGCACCACGAGGCAGACTGTCACTATCTCCTGCTGAAGACACTGGGGCTTGTCGGAAATCACACAACTAACGCGAATGGGACGCAGCCCTAAACCACGCCTGAGCTTCTCACCAAGCCATTCAGTCTGCCATCCGCCCAAAAGAGGGAAGAGAAACCGAGGGAGCATGGGACACCATCGGCGTCCTGACACCCAGCTGACAGGGGCTGGGGCAGCCAGAAGCTCTGAGCCCTGGAGCAGTACCCACCCTGTGACACATTAACCCAGGAGCTGGGGGCGAGGGGGAGCCCAAACAAATGCCCTGTTTACAGAGGCTGGAAACTTTCCAGGAGGCAAAAGATCATAAGCTAGATATGGGGGGTAGGAGGCTGCTGTGAGGGGTGTCGGGGAAAGTGTCAGAGGACTCCAGGGAGCAGGGGTGCAGGTGAAGGTCCGAGGGCATCCCAGGAAGGGGCCAGCCTGCCGAGTCTCACTCAGTAGGGTGGGTCATGTTAAGAAGAGGTGGAAATGGAGGGAGGAACGTGCATCAGCACTTGCTGGTGCTCCCTGGAGGCGGAGGGGTCTCTTTTATATATATATAAAATAATTTTGTTTTCCAGATGAAGGACTGTGGTTCAGAGAAGGGCGATGACTTGCTTAAGGTCTCCCAGTAAGTGCCTGGCTCTCCCTACCATCAGGCTATGGGTAGGAACGGGTTCTCCAAGCCTCAGCGCTCCCTTCTGCGGCCTGAGCCTTCACTGCCTCCTTACAACTCTCAAGTGTCCTTGGGCACTGAACACAGATGACCAGATATGGCTGGTAACCGTCCCGCGGACATACAGCCTTTGTTTGCCCCAGGACTGAAAGCTTCCTGAGGCAGGGACCCTGTGTGATCCTTGGGGTCTCCATGACACAGTGAGGGAGTAGCTGGTTACGGGGGAGGAGACATAGCTCCACAAGGTGCCCGGGCAATATCTGCAGCCTCGCTATTCATTAGGGCCCTTACCTGTCAATGTAACTGCCTCATGGGGTTGCTGAGGACATGCCATCAAATGATTGCAAGAAGGTGGTAACCAATAATTACAGAGAAATTTCCTAAGAATGATGTCTGCAGAGACCCTTCTGTTCTTTTTTGAAGCTGGAAAACTTGTTCATTTCTGAACCTCTGTGATCCCAAAATAGATGGCCAAAGGGGAGACTCTGGACTTGCATTTCGGAAGTCAAGAACAGCTGAGGTCCTGAAGTCCTCTGCCTGGGGTGGGCTGGGGGTGCAAAATACGGCTACAGAATCCTGGTGGCACTAACAAGAGTGGGTCTTTACCTTTGTAGAGAGCTTCGGAGTACACCAGGTTCTTTTAGAACCTCATGTCATTTCATCCTCCCGATAGCCTTCAGAGTTTGTGTATAGACAGGAAAACTGAGGCCCAGATGGGACGGGGCTGCCCAAGTGCACATGGCACGCCAGCAGCAGAGCTGGGGCTTGAACCAGGTCCGCAGGTTGCTAGTCCGACGATCCTGCCACGGTAGCCTGCTCCAACATGCTGGCTTTCAGCATCTACGTGCTCTGACCTTTCATTTTCAAATCCTCTGTCCCAGTCGCCCCACTCAGCTTATCGGACCAACCTGCAAAAATCTCAGCCTCTGTTGGCCATTTCGGGGAGGGACAGTCGCCATCACAAGATCAGCCACACACACCCCGGCCATACATCTAAGGCCAACATATGCTGCCCTCCTCAACCTGTCTTCACTTCATACTCATTCCGACACCATAATTTTGCCTATTTTATGTAGCAGAATGGGGTTTTGTTGAGCTCTTTTAAAAAAGTCCCCAAGCCCTGGTTGGTGTGGTTCAGTGGATTTAGCGAGCACCGGCCTGTGAACCAAAGGGTCACTGGTTCGATTCCCAGTCAGGGCACATGCCTGGGTTGCGGGCCCGGTCCCCAGTAGGGGGGCGCACGAGAGGCAGCCACGCATTGATGTTTCTCTCCCTCTCTTCCTCCCTTGCCTGCTCTCTAAAAATAAATAAATAAATGTCTTAAAACAAAAAAAAAAGTCCCCGTCGCCTTCCACTGTCGTCAAAAAGCCAGGACCAAGCTACCATCCTCCCTCGGAGGATATGCAACCACTGTTCCCACTGATGGGTGACAGGAAGTTTCCACCTTCTCGCTCCCACTGTTCCCCCAAATTCCACTAACTCAGGGATGACACCACCAGCTGGCGCTAAAAAGAAAGGCTTTCAGGGAGACACAAACAGCTCCTCATCGCTGTCGTCATCGTTGTCACAACAGCTACATACCGAGTACTTAATATGTGCCAATGAGTGTGCTAAGCACTTCAGTGTGATCTCTCGCTGAACCCGATCTATTTTACAGATGAGGAAGCTGAGGTGAAGAAAAGGTCCCTTGCCCAAGTTCTCACAAGCAGGAAGCGGCGGCATGACCTGATCTAACCACAGCGCCCTATGGTTGTCCTTTTGTGTTTATTCCATCAATGGTCATTACAAGGATGGAAAAAGGGCACTTGCAACTCAAGGCCAGAGCACAATAGCCATTTGTCATCTAAAACAAATCTGTATTTTCTCCAAGCACCAGACACTTCGAGTTAGTGCAGCTCTGCAAGCATGCCCGGTTAGGTACCCCATGACCTGACACTGCGCAGACAGTCCCTGATATTGCCCCCACCATTACCTGGTCCCCACTCTTCTCTGACTTCATCAACCACTCCGCCCCTCCTTCATTCTGCTTCAGCCCTATTGTCCTCCTGTTCCTCCTTAAAATCATTAGGCACGTGACATCAGGACCTTTGCACCTGCTGCCGAATGCTCTGCCTTCAGAGAGCTGTATGGCTTGCCCCGCCCCCCCGCCCCCCCACTCCCTTCAGGTCTCTGATCAGATATCAACTCATTGGACACTTCCTTTGACCACCCTCTGTTAGTAAAAATGTGCCTGTCCTCTCTGGCTCTTTCCATGGCCCTTCCTGCTTTTTTTTCCCTCTACGGCCACCCTACATGTTATGTTTACTTTTTGCTGAATGAACGAATGAAACAAAACAGAGAGGCCGCTCCCTCCTGGCTACCACCTCCTGCTCTAGGGGTAGCCTCCCGTGACCCTTTTCAAAGCTGCCTTCAGTGCTCATTCTAACCAGTTTGAGCCCTAAAGAGAAACACTCTGTGGGAAAGACCCTACGGGGTGATTTTCCCATGGTGGCATCGGGCAGCCCTCTCCCCCTGAAAAAACAATCCTGCCGGCAGGCCCAGGCAGAGACTGGAAATCCTGCACACCTTGAGCCAAAGAGCAGCCAAGTCAAATTCCACCCACAGTGCTACAGTGGCCAGCGCAGTCAGTTTCAGTTTCAACTCACCTACCTGGCTTCTTGCTCCTCAGGTTTGCAACCCCACCCCATCCCTTTCCCACCCGGTCGGATGGTTGGATTTCCTGCACCTTGTCGTCCCTTTTAGAAGCTGATCCAGGATCCAAGCAGTCCCTGCTTTAGGGGAACTTAAGCTCATCCAACAGGTAGGAGGGCAGGGTCTGGTCCTTTGGGTCCCACACCACCCCCCACCCCCCACGCCGTCCGCCCGATTTTGTAGGGGCATCCAACAGGGAGTCATTTTCTCTCTGGAGGAAGGGAGCTCAGTTTAAAAGGCACGCTTCTCAGACCCGGTAGCAGGGGTAGAGGAGGAAGAAGCCCTCCCACCATTGGCCGAGATGGACCTGTGCAAGTGGTCGCAGCTGCGATGCCGAGGCGATGCTGAGGCGCCGGAGGCAGGAGGGGAAGGGGTAGAACGCAGAGACATCCCTTGGCTCCGGGAACGGACAGGATGCTTCCTCAGCCGAGGAGGAGCGGAGGCTGCGGCCCGGGCCGGCAGGGGATGTCGTCAGGCTAGGGCCGGGGTCTGGGGGAGACCGGGGTCGACGAGGCGGAACTTGGGATCCCGGGGGCGGGAGCCCCGGGCGGGAGGGGGTCGCGCCAGGGGGACCCTTGGCCTTTACCTTGCCCTTAGGGCTGCAGGCCGCCGGGTGCTGGCTCCGGGGCCCGGCCCCTCCCCCGATTCGGCTCCTACGGCTCGGAGCCTGCAGCCGCCACCGCCTCCGCTGTCAACAAACCACGGGCGCGTCACTTCCGGGGCCGCCCCTTAGCAACAGCGGACCGGTGTCCCCGAACGGTCCCGCGGCGAACGCGGGCGGTGGCGGCAGAAGGTTCCGGCGCCCCGCCGGGGCTCCTCTTCGGGACTCCGGAGCCCAGTGCCGGGAGGAGGGAGCGGCTGGGGTGCGCGCCCGGGTGCTGAGCACGTGCCTCGGGGGCTCTGCCGGGCCTCTGAGGGACCCGCTTGTGTGACCCCGGGTTCGGGTCCCGCTCTGTCCTGCGGTGCACCAGATCCCAGGCAGTGGTTCAGGGCGGGACTGACTCCACCTTCCCTCGTCAGCACCCAGCGCCCTATTGAACTTCTCTGGTTCCACAGGTAACTCACACCCACTCGTCCAAACGCAGTCATCATCTTCCTCCCGACCCAGTAGTGCGGGACTCTGTCCACCATCATTTCTTCTCTGGGGTTCCGTAACAACCTCCTGATGGAACTTCCTGCTCCTTCCCTTCATTCTCTCCACAGCCCCAGGGTGACTTTTCCCAAACTTAAATCTGACCTGGGCACTCCCCTGCTTACAACCCTCACTGTAGACGACAACGACATCTGCCCGCTGTCTCTCCAGCCTCCTGTCCCCCTCCGCTTACTTCCCCACTTCCATTCTCTAACCCAGAGACTTTAAAGCATTATTTTGTTGTTTCTCTTTAATGAACCTTTTCTCTCCCATAGGCTCAAACAGTATCTTCCCAAATAAACACTTTCCTTGCTCCCATCCATATTCTCCACCTACCCGTCTCGGTTTAGATGTTACTTCCTCCAGGAATTCTATCTTGACCCGACCCTCATCCCAATTCTGATAACTAGCTTTGTGCATTTTTTCCTTCCACATAGTATATTTTAGTTTTTGACCACGTGTAACTATGTATCAATACAGTTTTGAATCGTTTCAAGCCTATTGATTTTAAATTACCAGAGTTAGCCATGCTTGTGAGAAACAAAAAACAAAAACAAATCCAGCCCTGGCTGCTGTGGCTCAGTAGATTGAGCGAGTGCCTACCTGTGAATCAAACTGCCGTGGGTTTGATGCCCAGTCAGGGCACATGCCTGGGTTGTGGGCCGTGTCCCTAGTAGGAAGTGCATGAGAGGCAACCACACATTGATGTTTCTCTCCTTCTCTTTCTCCCTCCCTTGCCATCTTTCTAAAAATAAATAAATAAAATCTTTTTTAAAAATCCAAATAATACAGAAATATATGGCATAGAAAATGAAAATCCCCATCAAAATCTAACCTAATTCCAATTTTATGCCCTCCCTCAGAGATGACCACGCTAAATAATTTGGTGAGCATTCCCTTAGTCTTTTAAAAATATGCATGAATATGTAAGAGCTAAAACTGTAAAACTCTTAGGACAATACACAGGAGTAAGTCTTTGTGGCTTTGGGTTAGGCAGTTTTTGTTTTTGTTTTTAAATTTATTGATTTTGGGGGGGGAAGGGAGAGAAAGAGAGAGAGAGAGAGAGAAACCATCGATTTTTGTTGTTCCAATGAATATTGGTTGATTCTTGTGTGTGCCCTGACTGAGGATTGAACCTGCCATCTTGTTCTATGGGGATGACGCTCTAACCTACTGAGCTGCTCCACCAGGGCGGCAAAATGGTTTCTTTAATATGACACCAAGCGCAAGAGAAAAATATAGGCACATTGGATTTCATTAAAATTAAAACTTTTGTGCTTTAAAGGGCACCATCAAGAAAGTGAAAGGACAACCCACAGAATGGGAGAAGATATTTGCAAATCATATATCTCGTAAAGAATAGTAATCCAGGATATATAGGGAACTGAATAATGAAAAGGCAAATAACCTAGAGTAAAATAGGCAAAAGAGCTAACTAAACATTTCTCCAAAGGTGATATACCAATGACCAAGACGCACGGGGAAAGATATTCAGCGTCATTAGGCATGCGGGAAATGCAAATCGAAGCCACAATGAGATGCACCTTTACATGCTTAGGATGGATGTGGTCAAAAACAGACAATAACAAGTATTGTCAAGGAAGCAGAGAGATGGGAACTCTCCTGCATTGCTTGTGGGAATATAAAATGGTGCAGCTGCTTTGGAAAGCAGTTTGGCAATTCCTCAGTAAAAAGTTAAGCACAGGTTACCGTAAAACCTAGAAATTCTACTCCTAGGTGTATACTCAAGAGAAAATGTTCATAGCAGCATTATTCGTAACACGAAAGAAAGGAAATAACCCAGTGTTCATCAGCTGGTGAATGGATATGATATGGAATAGTATATTCACAAAATAGAATATTATTCAGCAATAAAAAGGAATGAAGAAATGGTAATGAAAAAATATAATAAAAGTATATACATAGCCCTGGCTGGCGTGGCTCAGTGAATTGAGTGCCGACCTGTGAACCATAGGGTCACGGGTTCAATTCCCAGTCAGGGCACATGCCTGGGCTGTGGGCCAGGTCCCCAGTGGGGGGCATGTGAGAGGCAAGCACACATTGATGTTTCTCTCCCTCTCTTCCTCCCTCCCCTCTCTCTAAAAATAAATAAATAAAATATTGTTTAAAAACTTAACAATGATTATATATATGAAAAAGAAATGAAGTACCGGTATGTATCACAACGTGGAAGGACCTTGAAAACTTATGGTGAATGAAAGAAACCAGTCACAAAGACCATACACTGTATGATTCTATTTGTATGTTGAGGAAACGCAAATCTATAGAGACAGAAAGTAGATTAGTGGTTGCCTATGGCTGAAGGGGTAGAGAAAACGATGTGTGCAAGGTTTTTTGAGGGGTGATGAAAATGGTCAAAATTTGATGGTGACGATGGTAGAATGGTTAATGGGTGATAGTTGTACATGCACAACAGAATATTCTAAAAACCACTGATTGGGTCACTTTAACTATATGCTCTAAATGTATAGTATTGAATTATATCCCAATAAAGCTGTTAAAATGCATCTATAAACATATGTACACATAAACTTATGATGCAAGATGGATTTAAAAATATAAATAAGCCCTGGCTGGTGTGGCTCAGTGGATTGCGCGCCAGCCAGTGACCCGAAGGGTTGCCCGTTGGATTCCCAGTCAGGGCACGTGCCTGGATTGCTGGCCAGGTCCCCAGTAGGGGGTGCACAAGAGGCAACCACATATTAATGTTTCTCTCCCTCTCTCACTCCCTTCCCCCTCACTAAAAATAAATAAGTAAAATCTTTAAAACCACAATAAACAAATTGTTCTGTGACATTTCTACCACTTGTTTTGTTAGATTATATTGTCTGTTTAATTCTTTTGAAAATTGCACAATTTTCTTATTGGTGGAATTTGGTTGACCAAAAAAAAAAAAATGCACTCATGAATTCTACCAAACTTTTAAGAAATAAGTAATGCCAATTCTATGCAACTCTTCCATAAAATTGAAGAGGAGGGAGACTTTGCAACTCATTTTATGAGACTATCAATACTCAGAGGTCAAAATCAGACAAAGACATGACAAGAAGATAAAACTATAAACCGATATCCTTTGTGAATATAGATGCAAAAATTCTTTTTTTAAAAAAAGATTTCACTATTCCTTTTTTAAAAAAATATTCTATTCTTTTATTGTTAGAGAGAAGGGAAAGGGAGGGAGAAAGACAGGATGAGAATCATTGATGTGTGAGAGATACATCCACTCGTTGCCTCTCACATGTCCCCAACTGGAGACCTGGCGTGCAACCCAGGCCCGTACCCTGGCTGGGAATCCAACTGGCGATCCTTCCGTTCACAGACCAGCGCTCAGCCCACTGAGCCACACCAGCCAGGGTTGTGAAAACAACATAATCTTTAACAGAATAAGTACATTACAGAATAAAGTGAATTCTTAACAGAAGAAACTGCCACACGGTTTGTGGCAATTTGTTAACAGAAGTCCTAGGAAACTAATATACACAATAGTATATATAGGAATTTCTATGGAGCCCTGGCTGGTGTAGCTCAGTGGGTTGAGCGTGGGGCCTGCAAACCAAAACGTTGCCAGTTCTATTCACACCTGTCCTGGCACATGCCTAGTTGTGGGCCAGGTCCCCAGCAGGGGGCGCGCGAGAGGCAACCACACATTGATGCTTCTCTCTCTTCCCCTCTGTCTAAAAATAAATAAAACCTTTTAAAAAATATTTTAAAAAAGAATGTTCTATGGAATCTACAAAAAAGCTTCTCAATCTAATGGACTGCAGAGCAGATAAAGAGCTTCCCAGACAAGAAAAAACTAAAGGAGATCATCATCACCAAACCATTATTATATGAAATGTTAAAGGGACTTATTTAAGAAAAAGAAGATTGAAGCTATGAACAATAAAATGGCAATAAATACACATCTATCAACAGTTAAATCTAAAAAACAAACTAAGCAAACAAGGAGAACAGAGACAGAATCACGGATACGGAGAGCATTTTGATAGTTGCCAGATGGGAGGAGGGGGTGGGGGAATGGGCAAAGAAGTGAGGGGATTAAGAAGTGCAAATAGGTAGTTACAGAATAGCTATGGGGATGTAAAGTACAGTCTAGGAAATGGAGCAGCCAAAGAACTTTATACCCATGTCCCATGGACATGAACAATGGTGTGAAGATGGCCTGAGGGAGTGGGGATGCTGGGTGGAGGGGGGCTAAGGGAAAATTGGGACTACTGTAATAGTGTAATCAATAAAATATAATTTTTTAAAAGTCCTATGGACTCTACAAAAAAGCTCCTGTAACGAGCGAGTTTAGCAAGATTTCAGGACACAAGATCAATAAAAGCAATTTAAAATTAATAAAGATTTATTATTATAAATTTTATTATATAAATAGTGACTAATAAAGCAACAGTTTTATCATTAAATTGTTATTATAAATTAATTTTATTATAAATAATAAAAGCAAATAAACAAATTTTTTCCTGTTTCCAGTAATAAACACTTGGAAATTTAAATTTTAAAAATACCATTTATGATAGTATCAAAAAATATGAGGTACTTAGGGATAAATCTAACCAATTATATGCAAGGCCTCTACACTTAAAACTACAAAAAATTTTTCTAAGAGAAATTAAAGACCTAAACAAATGGAGAGCTATGTTATATTCATGGATCAGATGATTCAATAATGTTAAGCTATCAGTTATTTTGAAATTGATCTATAGATTCAATACAGTCCCAACCAAAATCCCAGCAACTTTTTTTTTCATCCTCACAGAAGGACATGCTTATAGAGGGGAAGGGAGGGAGCAGGGAGAAACATCATGCAAGAGAGAAACAATTGATTGCCTTCCATACCCGCCTGACCGAGGACCTCTGGACCGGGGACCTCTCCTACACTCCTGGACTGGGGATTGAACCTACAACCCAGACACGTGCCTGGACTGGGAATCAAACCTGTGACCCATCTGTGGGTGGTTGCTCCAGCTGAGTAAGCCACACCAACCAGGGTCCCAGCAACTTTTTTTTAGAAATTAACAGGTTGATTCTAAAGTTCGTAGACAATGCAAAGGACCAAATACAAAGGCCAAAATACCCTTGAAACAGAGGAACAGAGTGGATGGACTTACATCACCTAATTTTAAGACTTATTTTAGAGCTACATAATTATAGAGCTACAGTATGGCGCTTCAAGGTTTTTGATAGAGCTACTAATATACTGTCATGAGACCAAAAAGATAGACAAGGAGATTAATGAAATGCAGCAGAATCCAGAAATAGTTCCTGCACATATATGATTAATTGATTTTTGCCAAAGGTGCAAAGGCAGCTCAGTTGGAGAAAGGATCATTTTTTTTCAACAAATGGTCCTGGGACCTTTGGATATTCATATGGAGATGAATGAACTTTGATCCATATCTCATACCATTTACAAAAATTAACTCAAAATGAATTGTAATCTTTAAAAATGGATTATAGCCTAACCTAAAATTAACCTAAAATTAAAAAATTAAAAAATGTATAGGAGAAAATCTTTGTGATATTGGTTATGCAAAAGTTTGTTGGATATGAGCCCTGGCTGGTGTGGCTCAGTGGATTGAGCACCAGCCTGTGAAATGAAGGATCACTGGTTCGATTCCCAGCTAGGGACCATGCCTGGGTTGCGGGCCACGTCCCCAGTTGGGGGAGCACGAGAGGCAGCCAGCCTGTGTTTCTCTTGCACATTGATGTTTTTCTCACTCTATCCCTTTCCCTGTCTCTAAAAATAAATAAAATCTTTTTGAAAAACTTTGTCAGATACAATGGCATTGCAGACTTTATGAAAATTAAGAACTTCTACTCATGCTCTATTAAGAGAATATAAAGGCAAACCACAGACTGGGAGAAAATATCTACAAATGACATATCTTAAAAAGACTCGTACCACCTCATACCCATTATTATGGCTATGATCATAAAAACAAAATAATAGCAACAACAACAAAACCCAGAAAATAACAAGTGTTGGCAAGGATGTGGAAAAATTGGAACCTTATGTAGCGTTGCTGAAAATGTAAATGGCTGTAACCATTATGGGAAACAGCATGGCAGTTCCTCAAAAAATTAAAAATAGAGTTATGATAAGGTTCAGCAATTCACCTTTGCAAAATAGGGTCTCAAAGAGATATTTGTTCCATGTTCAAAGCCACATTATTAGCAATAGCCAAAGAGTGGAAGCACACTATGTCTGTTGATGGATGAATGGCTAAACAAAACATGAGATATTATTCCGCCATAAAAAGGAAGGGAATTCTGATTCATTCTACAACATGGATGAACTTGAGGACACTTTACTAAGTGAAATAAGCCAGTCACAAAAAGATAAATGCTCTGATTCCACTTATGTGAAGTACCTAGAGTAGTCAAATTCATAAAAACAGAAAGTAGAATGACGGTTGCCAGGGGCTGGGGAAGGGAGAATGGGGAGTTGTTGTTTAGTGGGTACAGAGTTTCAATTTTGCTAGACGAAAAGCATTCTGGAGATTACAGTACAATGTAAATGTACTTAACACTACTGAACTGTACACTTAAAACGATTAAGATGGTAAATTTTATGTTATGTGTATTTTACCACAATTGAAAATAAAAAAGACTTGCAGTCAACATAGCAGTGTAGGTAGACATGGCTCACCTCTTCGCACAATCACAACAAAATTACAACTAAAATATAGAACAACTGTCTCTTAGAACCAACAGAAATTGAGTTGAATGGAAGTTGTACAGTAACCACAGAATTAAAGAAACCACATCCACCCAGACTGGTAGGAGGGGCAAAGACGTGGAACAGGTTTGTCCCTTATCCACTGTGGTGAATAAAAATTTAGGAGGGATATCATGAGAGCAAGGACTCCCAGCCCCTCACCAGGCCCCCCAGTGCAGGGTTCCACTGCCAGGAAGATAAGTCCTCACAACTTCTGGCTACAAAAACCAGCAGGGATTGAGTCTCTGGAAGAAAATGCTGGAGCCCCAAGCAGTTCCTCTTAAAGAAACCACACATGGACTCACCTACTTAGACTCACTCCCTCTGGGTTCTAGCACCAGGGAGGTGGTTTGAGGGGCACCAGTGGCATGCACTGAGGTGTCTGGCATCACTGCAAGCACAGGCCATTGTCCCTTTTGGGGGCCCTCCCCCCACAGAACCAGCAGACTGGTACCTATCTAAGATTCCATCAACTTGACTAACACTTATCTGCCATGGAGATCCTTGGAGACACGCCCCACCCAATTTAGGGGTCCACCCAAGCTGCTTTTCCATATGAATGGCTGGTCTTAGCTCATGCTTCATAACTTCCTAAATCCTATCAAAGAAGCTTCAGCTGGTCTCAGTGAGCCCCAGGCCTGGCACTAGCAGCCTAGATTCACAGCTTGTTTTTGCCTGCAAATCTCCAAGCCTCGCACAAGTAGCAGCCATCTCAAGTTGCTTTATAGCTCAGGCAGGGTGGCCCCAGGCAAAACACATTTAGGGGCTGATCTTGGCTGGCACCACCCAAGAAAGCCCAGAACCTGCGCACCCAGTGGATAGCTATAGACCACGTTGGAGCACCACCACCCTGCCCCTGCACAGCTGATCCTCCACAGTGGGTGGAGGTTGGTGGTCAGTGGCCACAGCCAATCCTTGCAGCTGATGGCCTTGGCAAATCCCTCCCATTGATCTGCCAACAGCAACCAAGGCTCAACTACAAAAGGAGGTTGTACTCAGCCCACATGAAGGGTGTACCTTGAATTCCCAGCTTGGGTGATAGGGGAGCCTATGCCACTGGACCCAATAGGACACCAACTACATTAGGCCACACTACCAAGACACGGAGTCAAAGCAGTTCTACCTAATACATAGAAACAAACACAGGGAGGCTGCCAAAATGAGGAGACAAAGAAACATGGTCTGAATGAAACAACAGATGAAAACTCCAGGAAAAGAGCTAAATGAAATGAAGATAAGCAATCTATCAGATGCAGAGTTCAAAACACTGGTTATAAGGATGCTCAAGGAACTTAGTGAGGACCTCGACAGCAAAAAAAGATCCAGTCAGAAACGAAGGATAACTCATTGAAATAAAGAACAATTTACGGGGAAACAGCAGTAGAGTGGATGAAGCCAAGAATCAAATCAATGATTTGGAACACAAGGAAGTAAAAAACAACCCATCAGAACAACAAGAAGAAAAGAACATCGAACAAAACGAGGGTAGTGGAAGCAGCCTGTGGGACAACTCCCAGAATCCAGCATTCACTTCATAGAGTACCAGAAGGAGAAGAGAAAGAACAAGACATCGGAACTATATTTGAAAAAAGCAATGAAAAGAAAACATCCCTACTTTGGTGAAAGAAATAGACATGCAAGTCCAGGAAGCACACAGAGTCCCAAACAAGATGGATGCAAAGAGACCCACTCCAAGATACATCCTAATTGAAATACCAAAGGTTGAAGATAAAGAGAGGGGAGGGGGGTGTGGGAGAATGGATGAGAGGTGAGGGGATTAAGAAGTACAAGTAGGCGTTTACAGAATAGCCATGGGGATGTAAAGTACAGTATAGGAAATGGAACAGCCAAAGAACTTTTGTGACCTGTGGACATGAACAAGGGTAGGGGGTTGCCCAAGGGAGTGGGGAGTGGTGGGTGGAGGGGAGCAACGCGGGAACAAACTGGACAACTATAATAGCATAATCAATAAAATATAATTTTTAAATTAAAATAAAAAAGACGTATATCCAGAAAATCTAAAGAATTCTCAAAAGTCAATTTCCATGAGAAAACAAGGGATTCAATTAAGATTGGGAAATAGCTTGGAACAGATAATTTCCCCAAAGAAGATCTATAGATGGCAAACACATGAAAGGTGCTCAGTATCATTCGTCTTTAAGGAAATGCATGTTAGAACAATAGTAAGATACCGCTACTCGCTGACCATGCTAAGTGTCCGTGAGGATATGATACAGCAGAAACCCTCATGCACTTCTGGTGTGGGTGTAAAATGATAGTGCCATTTTAAAAAATGGTTTAGATGTGTTGTTTTTTTTTTAATGAAACTCATCTAGCCATTCTACTGCAAGAGAAATAAAAGCATGTGTCCACATAAAGACTAGCGCAAACACTTACCTGGCAGGGGAGATACCATGACCACGAAGGGTGGGCGCCTTGTAGTACAGGCTTCCCCTGCTAGGTGAGTGTTCTAGGGACCCATCTGTACCAGCTGGCATTGTTGTGAGAAACTGCTTTCAGCTTCAGTGAATTTTTTTTGAAGACTCAATTTCAATGCATTTGCCCATTTCATGATGGATGATTTACGAGTGTACCTGCCCACACTGCACTGACTGTTCAGTAGCTTTTGACCAGACAACATCCCTATGCCCCACCCTCCCTATTCGCCTGATCTCACCCCAAGCAACGCTAATGTCTCCCCACATTAAAATGTCAATGCTTCCTGGGCATGGATTTTGTCTGTTTTGTTTATTACTTATTCCCAGTACCTAGAACATACCTGGCACATCATAGACATTCAGTAACTTTCTTGAAAGGATGAGTGTTAATTTTTTTAGAGGGGTATGTGTCTTTTTGTTTGATTTAAGAACTCTGTATGTTAGGGATATTCATCTTTTATCATAAGGATGCACATATTTTCCCCTATTGATATTTGCCTTTTGCTTTATCATATAGAAAATTACCCCTGGCTGTTGTGGCTCAGTGGATTGAGTGCCAGTCTGCAAACCAAAGGGTCGCTGGTTTGATTCCCCAGTCAAGGCACAAGCCTGGGTTGTGGGTCAGGTCCCCAGTAGGGGGCATGAGAGGCAACCACACCATGTTCCCCTCTCTTTCTCCCTCCCTACCCCTCTGTCTAAAAATAAAAAATAAAAATATAAAAGAAAATTTTTTTAATAAATTTAATTTTTTAATGTATTTTGTATATATCTTATCTTTCATGTCTTCTGGGCCTGTGTCTTCCTTCTCCAAGATTATAAACATTTTCTGTATATTTTTATTCTAGTTCCATAGATTTTTCCCTTGAAGAGATTTAATTAACCTAGAATTAATTTTTGTTGGATATAACATAGGAATAGAACTTAATTTTTTCCAAATGATAGCCAACAGTCTGTATTTTTCTTAACATACCATTTGTATTTTTCCCTGGATTCCTAACCAACATTTTTAAGGCCTAGCCGGTGTTCTTTTTTTTCTGGAAAAAATTCCTTTCCTGTTGTGCAATTAAGTCAACATTTGTTCATTTCTTATGTTTAGTGTAAAGGAACTTAATCTTTGTATTCCGCAAAAACATTTAGCACAGTACCTAGCACGTAGAGGGGGCAGAAATTGTGGGATGAGAGAATAGAGGAGCAGAGGTCTGTGTGCCTGGCCCATTGGGCTGCGAAGTCCTTGCTGGGCATACGCATGAGAACTGGAGGGGGTTTCAAGAAATTTAAAAAACAAGGACAAGTATGCACACAAACACATATGTGTAGAGAAAATCATTGTGCGGCTGCCAACTGTCTTTTCTTGGAAAGGATCTTGAAATCTTGGCTTTCCTTTTCTATATTATAATTCCTTGTTTTTTAAAAAATTGATTTTTAGAGAGAGAGAGAGAGGGAAAGAGAAAAACATCAATTTGTTGTTCCACTTATTTGTGCATTCCTTGGTTACTTCTTGTATGTGCCCTCCCGGGGATCCAACCCACAACCTTGGCTTATGGGAATGATGTTCTAACCAACCGGGCTACCCTGCCAGGGCCATGTTATAGTAAATTTCCTGTTTATAAAATCCAAAAGTAATGGAAACACTGAATTGTACTCCAGCTTTCCATCCAATATTTATTGAACCACCTTCTCCGCAATCACTGCCACAGGGGTCGAAGATTTCGCAGTGAAAAAAACCTGTACAGTTTTGCAGAGAAAGCACATTCCTGAAGCCATGACGCAATCGTTTATTCCGGGCAAGGAATCGTGCAAGGAAGACAGGGTGACAGGTAGAGAGAAAGTGAGGCCCATGAAGCGCAAGAAAGAGCTAGCCCTAGGACACGACAACCACCCAGTCACTAGGCAAGTCCTTAAACTTGGCTACAGGCCCCGCGGGCTGGGTAAAGGGCGGGGTGGGGGCGTGGTCTTGGCCCCAGCTATCCCGCCCACTCTGCCGGCTACTGGGAAAGGGGGCGGCACGTGAGCGGGGCGGGGCGGAACGCGCACGCTGGCAGCTGCGTTTCCGGTCGGAGGCCTAAGTTGAGCTCCCCGCGTCCCTGGGGGGCGGCGGCGGCGGAGGCGACCGAGGCGGTAGGGGGATCCGGAAGTCAACACCATGTCGAGTCTGCACAAGAGCCGGTAAGGGGCCAAGGCCGACCTGGCCAGTTCATTCCTGGCCAGGCCACCACTTCTGCTCTGCGGAGCGGGGCGCAGATGCGGCCAGGCACCAGCCGCCCCCGGGAAGGGGGGCTCGGGCTCCTACTTCTCTTTGCCTGTGGGCCTGACAGAGCATGGAGTGGAGGCACTTCTGCCTCCTTCCTCCTCCCCAGTGTCGCCGCTTTTCTATTTCGCCCTTACCTAGGACTCCTGGTCTCCCCCTTCCCCTGGCGTCTTCCTGATTCAGGGCCTCAATGACCAGTTCCCCACGCCCCACCACCCCGTCCTTGTCTCCCTTGTCAACCCTCTGTCTCAGTACCCTCCTCTTTCCAAATGCTCCCCGTCCCCCGTACTCGTTTTTTGCTAGATATGCTAGAAAACCGGGATTCTCCCATCTGCCCCCTCTCTCAGGCCAAATACTGCCGCGTTGACTAAATTTTGCTCAGTCTTCAGTTTTCCCCCAGGGCTTGTTTTTTAAACCCTTTTGTCCTTGCCTCCCGGCAGGCCCAGAGCTCTTCTAATGGTTATATTTTTGAGCCTAGAGAGCCGTGGGCAGGTTACACAGGTCCGTTGTCTACGGATCAAATTACTTCTGGTTCATAGGGTTCATGGAGTTCAGATAGTGGAGCTGTGGGCTGGGCCTGGCCAGCAGGAAGTGCCCAATAAATGCCAGCTCACTAAATAATAGAATGTGTCTGATTTCATGGTACTCGTTTGAGAACCTCTAGACAAGAATATTTCTATGTTTCTGGGCTTAGAAAAGACGTGGTCTGTAGCCCTGTAGCTCCCCAACACTGACTTTGATTAGGACCTTGACTGACTTTGCCAGCTTCATGTCCTGAAGGGGCGCGAGGAACAGACTGGAGATCGGTGGCGTAAGGGAGCTGTGGGCTGAGGAGTGGTTACTAAGCCCGTCATCTTTCCGTTTGAGTGTATTTCATTTGCCGCCTGCTCCTGCCTTCTAGGATTGCAGATTTCCAGGATGTCCTGAAGGAGCCCACGATCGCTTTGGAAAAGCTTCGGGAACTCAGCTTTAGTGGTAAGGCGCAACTCTTCATTTTCAGGGTTTTCCTAGAGTAATGTTGTGACTAAGATGGAGGGAACATGTCCAAGGCCATACCTGCTCAGTTCTGGGGGCCAGCCTGCCTCTTGGGACCTCTCCAGGTCCTGTGGAGCTGAACAAACAGTGACTCTCCTGAGCTTGGAGGGTGTTCCCAGAGGAGTGGCAGCCACCCTTAGTGGCCACAGTTAGCTTGCCTATGGGCCTTAGGGTGCTTAATTGGCATCTGAATGATGCTGGTTGCTTCCTTGGAGTAACTGGACAGGACTGACAATGGCAGGAAAAGAGTGGGGAGGAGACTTCTTGGGCTGAGGACGGGTCTTCCCTCACTCCAGCAAGCGTCCTGTGTTGTAGAATTTGGTGAGCTGCAGAATAGTTCCTGGTTCTCTTCCTGGCTTGGGATCAAAGCCTACTCAGGCGACAGTGAACTTTGGTTAATGGTGAGATTCTAGCCTTGAGACCCTGGCTTGAAGGCGCTGCACCTCAGTGGCGTTTGACTTTGCCCTCGCTGGCACAGTTAACCTTCTGGCGAGAGATTTTCATTCATCTTCAGAGAACCCCGGGGTATTCTGTATGGCTTCTTGTCACACTGCTCTGCCTTTGTGACTTTGGCAGCGAGGAATTGCTGAGTAGCTCCCCCCATCCCCATGCAGATTCTGACATGGGGGCTCATCAAGATGTCTGACAGTAGTGCAGAAGTTTGTCTGTCTGGTCCAGAGTGATAGCTATGCCTTCAAGGCCTTGAGGGGGTCCAGGCGCTGCACTGAGTTGAAAAATCTGCCAGGCCTCAGGGGAGGCCGCCTGCTGCGTGGTGAAGAGCTGGGGCTCTGGAGCCAGACAGACCTGTGTTTGAGTCCTTTGTTGCTCTTTCTTTACAGATGAGTTTCTTTTCTTTTTCTCTTTTCTTTTCTTTAAGATTTTATTCCTTTATTTTTGTCTTGGCCGGCGTGGCTCAGTGGATTGAGTGCTGGACTGTGAAGCAAAGGGTTGTAGGTTCAGTTCCCTGTGAGGGCACATGCCTGGGTTGGGGGCCAGGTCCCCAGTGGGGGGCGCGTGAGAGGCAACCAAACATGGATGTTTTTCTCCCTGTCTCCCTCCCTTCTCCTCTCTCTAAAAATAAATAACATTGAAAAAAATTTTATTTATTTATTTTAGAGAGAGGGGAAGGGAGGGAGAAAGAGAGGGAGAGAAACACTGATGCGTGAGGGATACATAGATCAGTTGCCTCTCGCATGCCCCCCACTGGGTACCGGGCCCACAATCCAGGCCTGTGCCCTGACTGGGAATCGAACCGGCAACATTTCTGTTCTCAGGCTGGCACTCCATCCACTGAGCCATGCCAGCCAGGGCAGATGAGTTTTTTTATCTGTAAGATGGGGACCGTGATGCCCATCTTTCCTACTTACTAGGGTTATAATGAGGATTCAGTACAGTTTGGCCCATACAGCACCAAACACTTAGCATTCCCAGCTAGGTTTATGTTCTGCACATACTTACGGAACACCTTCCGTGAGCCGCGCCCTGGGCTAGGTGCTGGGAAGGTAAGAGAAGTGCAGTTCTTGTCTTCCTGGGGCAGACCTGGTAGTTAGGTCTCCAGGTGCTAAAGAAGCACACAAATTACGCTATGCAGTCTGAGTCGTGACGGGCGCTGTCAAGAAGTCGTGCAGTCATTCTCTCTGACGGGTGGCCTGACTGATTGGGAAGAGATGGTGGCTGGTACAGGCTGCTTGGAGGAAGAAATATCCAGGATAAGAAGGCGTTTTCCTCCAAAGAACATTCCAGAGAGAAGGAGCTCTGGCCTGGAGTCGGGGGTCAGGGGTCAGGGGTCATAGAGAGAGATACACACAGGATTAGCACCTAGTCTGGTGGGCTTTGGGGCGGAAAATGATTCTGGAAGAAGTACTTCTCGCTCACTCTGCTCCCAGTGGACTGGCTCTGAGGTGGAGGGCTGGGGGGATTCTGGGAGTCTGGCCTAAGGGCGTGACCTTTGCCTGCTGTGTCCACAGGCATCCCCTGTGAGGGCGGACTGCGGTGCCTCTGCTGGAAGGTGGGTGTGCCTGGGGCGGGCCTTCTGCTCTGCTGAAAGTCCCTGGGTTCCTGCATGGCCTGCCCCCAGTCCCCACCCCCTTCCATCCCGCACTTTCACTTACTTTGCGTAGGGAAACTTTCCTGGGAAGTCCTGGGTTTTCCGTCCCTCTTGGTTCCCTTCCAGGATCCCTCTGGGGACGGAGCACTTTGTAATGCCAGTGAAGCCCTTTGCTTCCTTGTCCAGACAGAGCAGTGGCAGCGATGGGTATTGGGACAAAAAAGGCTGCGCTTTGGCCGAAGCTGTTAGCTGGCGTGGGAGTGGAAGCCCA